>VUQS01059997.1:0-15478 GCA_015108495.1 Heterochromis multidens | reverse complement strand
CAGCTATAACAACTTCAACTCTTCTGGGAAGGCTTTCCACAAGGTTTAGGAGTGTGTTTATGGGAATTTTTGACCATTCTTCCAGAAGCACATTTGTGAGGTCAGACACTGATGAGAAGGCCTGGCTCGCAGTCTACGCTCTAATTCATCCCAGAGGTGTTCTATTGGGTTGAGGTCAGGACTCTGTGCAGGCCAGTCAAGTTCTTCCACACCAAACTCACTCATCCATGTCTTTATGGACCTTGCTTTGTGCACTGGTGCGCAGTCATGTTGGAATGGGAAGGGGTGATCCCCAAACTGTTCCCACAAAGTTTTCCAAAATGTCTTGGTATGCTGAAGCATTAAGAGTTCCTTTCACTGGAACTAAGGGGCTGAGCCCAATTCCTGTAAAACAACCCCACACCATAATCCCCCCTCCACCAAACTTTACACTTGGCACAATGCAGTCAGACAAGTACCGTTCTCCTGGCAACCGCCAAACCCAGACTTGTCCATTGGATTGCCAGACGAAGAAGCGTGATTCATCACTCCAGAGAACACGTCTCCACTGCTCTAGAGTCCAGTGGTGGTGTGCTTTACACCACTGCATCCGACTCTTTGCATTGTGCTTGGTGATGTAAGACTTGGATGAAGCTGCTCAGTCATGGAAACCCATTCCATGAAGCTCTCTACGCACTGTTCTTGAGCTAATCTGAAGGCCACATGAAGTTTGGAGGTCTGTAGCTTTTGACTCTGCAGAAAGTTGGCGACCTCTGCGCGTCTCAGCATCTGCTGACCCCGCTCTGCGATTTTACCACTTCCTGGCTGAGTTGCTGTCATTCCCAATCACTTACACTTTGTTATAGTACCACTATTTAGTAGCAAGAAAATTTCATGACTGGACTTGTTGCACAGGTGGCATCCTATCACAGTACCATGCTGGAATTCACTGAGCTCCTGAGAGCGACCCATTCTTTCACAAATGTTTGTAGAAGCAGTCTGCATGCCTAGGTGCTGGATTTTAATGAGTGAATACTTTCTATATATTATATATCTATTATATATATAATATAGTGTATCTTTCTCAAGAATGTTCGAATAACAAATAAATAATGTCCAATTTTAAATAAATATGAGAGCAGTAATCACAATAAATAGTTTTAATGAGGTGGTTTCACATCTTTATAGCAACCCTTGCCTGCGAGCAAAACAAGGTTTTATTTTGCTTCCTGCCAGTTAAATATTATAGTCAAAATGCTGGAAAGTTGTTTGGGTGCACTAGCAAACAGACACTTTTTTTCACATTTTTTTCACATGTAGAGTCGCAACATGTAGAGTCTAGCACTGCATGCAAACACTTCTAAACCTGCCATACAAGCATAGTGGCCACATTGTTGCAATCCTCCCTTCTTCTTAGCAACAGAGGTTGTCAGTGGTGGGTTAGTTTTTTAAACAGTAGAAATGTTTATTGTAGTTGGAATGACATTGTGTTAACCTAACTAAAATTTTCCCAAAAGCTTACTGTAGTGCTAGGCAGCTGGTTTACTTTAGCTAATACGCCTCAACAGTAAAGAAATTCATCTTGTTCATCTCCCAAGGCAGCAATACGTATTAGCTCATCCAATTAGAAAATACTGACCACTCCACAAATCATCCACCAGTGCTCTGTACTCCTCCTCCTGCCCATCACTAGTACATCCAAACACTGAAGAATTGTCGACTATTTCTGTAGGTGGCATGACCTGGATTTGTACTGAAAGTCTAATGTGTACAAGGTGAACAGGAATGAAGACAGCACAGTCCCCTGTGGAGCTCCTGTACTGCACATCACTAAGTAACACAGTACATTGCCCAGTCTCATATGTCATTGACATGTTTACTAACATTTCCTGTAATTTCTCTCTCAGTAGCAACAGCTGAATTAAATGTGTTAAATGCACTTGAGAAATGGGACCCAAAGGGGCATGTTTGCTGGCGTTCTTTTTAAATCAATTACAGCACTACTTACTTGATAGAGCACTTATAAAGAAAAATCACCGGTCATTTAGCTTGTGCATATTGGTTATACAGAGATTGTGTAGCCTGCCATACATTTACCTCCGTGTATTGACTTTACCTCACTGCAAAGCAACTTCATAATGGTAGCATCTTCTCCATCACAAAAGCAGCAACAACTTTGTTGCTACAACTTTCCTCTAAGTGACAGCTTTAGCCAAACTAAAAGTTAGCCATTGCAGTTTGACAGCTATATCACTGACATCGTTCTCCTCCTCAAAGTGTGAGCAGTGCTCCTTCGAGTCACATTTGAGTCCATAAATCTTTGGACAATGACACATTTTTTTGTAATTTTGTCTCTGTTCGAAAGTGCAGACTTTCTGCTTTTTTTGAAGGGGTTTAACAGGAGCATCACAAGAACTGTTTAGGAATTATAGCCATTTTTATACACTATCGCCTATTTTTAGAGGCTCAAAATTTTGTGGACAATTGACTGACAAGGAGGTTGTGGTCAGGCGAGGTCTGTTTCCTTATTATTTCATGACAAACTAAGCAGATAAAATATCTGAGCTTGCTTCCGAGTGCTGCAGTGGTTAGCACTGTCGCCTCACAGCAAGAGGGTCCTGGGTTTGAAGCCACTAGCCCGCCAGAGTTTGTATGTTGCCTGTGTGGGTTCCCTCTAGGTACTTTGGCTTCCTTGACTAATTGGTGATTCTAAGCTGACCAAAGCTGTGCATGTGAGTGTGAATAGTTGTCTGTCTCTCTGTGTTAGCCCCGCAACAGACTGATGATCTGTCCAGGGTGACCCCATGATAGCTGGGATAGGCTCCAGCCCCACCACAACCCTGAACTAGATAAGTGACATAAAATGGATGGATGATTCCAAGTGTTAAACTTGCATTTGGTAGCTGTTCACTGTCAACTGTTTTAGATCTCAGGTTACATATATATGGATTAAACAGGCAAGTCACTGTCAATATGTAATGTCCATGTAAGGGGCCATCATTAGGCTGAAAAACCAAATCAAGCTATCGGAGAGATAGCAAAAGCATTTGGAGTGGTGAAATCAGCAAACAGATACATTCTAGACTGACTGCACCGGCCAGCTCAGCAACTCCAAAACATCTAAAAGAGCTTGCCCAGTTCTCAAAAAAAAATCTTTGGACAGATGAAACCAAGATGAACTTGTACCAGAATGAATGAGTACAGAGAAGGAATTGAATAGCAACTGATCCAAAGCATCATCTGTCAAACATGGTGGAGGCAATGTTATGGCATGGGCATATATGGTTGCCAATGGAACTGGGTCACTGGTATTTATTAATGATGTGACTGCTGATAGAAGTAGTGGGATGAATTTTGAAGTGTACAGTGCTATACTGTCTGCTCAGATTCATTTAAATGCTGCAAAATTGATCAGACAGCACTTCACAGTGCAAATGGATAATGACCCAAAGCATACTGCAAAAGCAACATGAGTTTTTCAAGGAAAAGAAATGAGATATTCTTCTGTGGCCAAGTCAGTCACCTGATCTCAACTCAATAGAGCACGCTTTTCAGTTATTGAAGACAAAACTAAAGGCAGAGAGAACCAAAAACAAGCAGAAACTGAAGGTGATTGCAGTAAAGGCCTGGTAGAGAATCTCTAGGGAGGCAACACAGCATTTAGTGATTTCCAGTTCTATACTTCAGACAGTCATTGGATGCAAAAAAAATTCACTCAAGTATTAAAAACAATTATGGCTTTAATTCCTTAACAGGTAATGCTATACTCTTGTTAAACCCCTTGAATTAAAGCTCAAAGTCTGCACTTCAATGAGTTCTTGTTGAAAGTAAAAAATACCACCACTATGGTAATAATCCATCCATCCATCCATCCATCCTCTTCCGCTTATCCTTATAATTCAGGGTCGCGGGGGGGCTGGAGCCTATCCCAGCTGCCATAGGGCGAGAGGCAGGTTACACCCTGGACAGGTCGCCAGTCTGTCGCAGGGCTAACACAAAACGCAAAAAATAATGCAATCACTTCCAAAATGTAAAGGCTATCCTCTGCAACATCAATCTAGCTGACCTGACTGCATACTAGTGGAATCTATGAAATTCTACAGTTGTGTCAGAGGGAGACAGAACAATTGTCAATGTTTTAAGGATTTTCTATTTTATCTTTTGTCACAACAAAATGAACAGGGAAATGTGGTAATATTTAACAGTAATGGATTGGTTACTTGAAAAACTAACTTTACTAAACTGATTACTTGAATAGCAAAACTAACATATTCATCAATTAAATTGAATTTGAATACTCTACTCTTTCACTTGTTTTCCATCATCTAGTGTTTTATATCTAGTAATTTTACTATGGCTAGAAGTAGTCACTGTGGCCAGACAAAGCACCACTTATACTCACTCAATCATCAGGAAATGCAAAGAAAACATGTTACAGGAGGGAGTGCTCTGTGGAGAACAGAAATTACACCACTAAGCTTCAAAACAAGAAGAATCCAAAGCCTGCACCTTTTTTTTCATTCAGATGCAGTCAGTTTGTTGTCACTGTTACTAAAGTCTGATTTATAGCGAAAATATTTTGCAGCTCCTTAAAATGCCACTGTTAAGCAAAGAGGCGGCAGTGATGGCAGGAAATAAACCTCGGGGGTCAGTGGATCACCACGGAGACAGCCTCTCTGTCTGTCCTGCTGCTATGTAAACTGTAGTGGCTGCAGGAAGAGATGGATCTGCACGGCTGTGGTCTCTGAGGAAGCCCTCATTGCCATGTAGCTCAACCTCCCTGAGAAACCTGATCTGAATCCAATCACGGCAGCCGTCTGTATATGCTTTCTGTGAACAGCAGTCGCCCAGGAGACTGGCTACTGCTGGCCTCTGTCTACATGAATCTAATGCAGATCAATCTTCTGCAGCTAGCCTCATCCCACTGCCAAACTGGATTTTTACACCAGCATTTAGAACATGTTGGCTCTTCTGTTTTATACCCCAAAACCTAGAATTTCATAAAACTGTATCATACAAACTCTGAGGTTATGATGGACTGAGAATCAAATTCAATCTGAATGGTGCACCCTCTTTCAACTTTAAGGTTTAAGGTCATAATAAAAATTATATGGTCCTTGCCAGGTTCTAAATTTAAACACAACCTCAAACAAACAATAACACATGACTATTTACTTAACACAAACTAAGCCAATATGCAGAAACAGTGAGTGAAAAATTAAGTACATCCCCATGATTCAGTAGCTTGTAGAACCACCTTTAGCACTCTTCTTTACAAACGTTGCTTCAGTTCATTGAGGATTGTGGAAATTAGTTTATGCATAGCTCTCTTAAGGTCCTCCCACAGTTTGGATTTTGACTGGGCAATTGCAACACTTTGATTCTTTTCTTTTTCAGCCATTCTGGTGTAGCTGTTGTTGACGTGGTTGGAATCACTGTCCTATTGCATGCCACAGTTCTGGCTAAGCTTTAGCTGTTGGACAGATGGTCTCAAATTTGACTCTACAGTAGAATACTTTGGTATACAAAGGAGTTTAGGGTCAACTCTAACAAAAGGTGCCCAAGTCCTGTGGCTGCAAAACAAGGCCAAATCATCACACACACACACACACACACACACACACACACACACACACACACACACACACACACACACACACACACACACACACAATGTAAACATTTTAACAGCTCTGGACTAGAGAGGGATCATTCTGGTTTACTGAGATGAAAAATAGGATTTAAAGCAACAGTTTTCATGGGTATTCTCCCTATCTAACTGTCAGGCTGTCAGCCTTTCTGTGTCACCTTTTTTCCCTTTTCTATAACAAAACTTTACTCTTGCATCATACCTCTATCTGTTGCCCTATCTGTTACGCCATCTACAGGTCTCACTTACTGTCAATCCTTCTTTTTGTGAAGTCAGGGAGCTCAGTAGATACTTTAAAATACTGATATTTAATATTGTTAGCTGCCTTTTAAAATACAAGCTCATTACAGCTAATTACCACAATAACAAATCTATAGTGTGACATTGCCTAACCTAACAGAAGCAGAGCAAATAAAATAAAGAACCTAGGTATGTTCTATACATTTCCCAAGTAAGAGGAGCTGTTTCTTGTTTTTCTGGCTCTGGAAGTAAAAGTCACATTCGAACATGCAGTCTAGGGAGTAATGCTGGAAGCAATGCTGGAAGCATTACTCCCTAGAACTTCAACCGGCCAATCTACAGTCTATCATGTACAAGTGCTTTGAATTTATCACAGCCTCTGATGCCTGTAGGTTTATGAGATGACATGCATACTGTAAGATAAAAATTGGTCTCAGAGTTGAATTATATTATTATTATTTAGCATTTTTATTGGACAGTACATCTCTACCTGTGCATTTTAGGTCTAGACACACCTAATTTAACATTTATACAATAGATGTTTTTAATGCATGCTCCTGTGTTCATTTTTGTTTGTATGTATTAAAATTGTATCTGTGTATATGAGAAACATTTTCTCCAGTATCTCAAGAATGACAGAAGACACTAGCAAAACAATCATCTAGGGAGGTAGACTGTTAGCTGCTGGGATGACCTGCCTTCACGACCAGTGTCTCCTTTCGTCCCACACTCTCTATGACTGGATAAATTGCATTTGAACCAATTTGAATTTAATAAAAGATCTAATTCATCAAATTTATTCTAACTTTTTGTTTTGAAAAACTGCCCTAATAATCACTGAAGTACCAATATTGCTTTTCCTTGAAGTGACAGAAACTGTTAATGAATAAAGTAAAATTTTATGTATGTTGGCCTTTTCCACCTATTGTTGACCATACGTGCCAATTCTGATGCCTCCCATTAATTATACATCAAACACATAATGCATCACTTCCCTCATGCTAGAAGACGTTTCTCCTAGAAGGACTGACTATAGCGCATATGTGTTCACGTTCAGTTGAATTAGATGGATTTCATCACTGTTCAATCATTTGAATTGGTAATAAAGTAAAGAAAATGACATTTATTACATTCTCAGTGGAGGACATTCAGACAATCCTATTAACACATCTCCTCCTTGTGTCTCTTTTAGATTTCTCCGTTCCCTAAGGGCCCACAGTATCTCTTTTGCTTTTTCTTCCTTAAACTCTCTCTTGCTTATTTTGACTCAGTGTTTTCCTCTTTCTTTCTATCTAATAATCATTTTCTTCATCTCCACAAACCAAAATGTCTTTTTCTCTTGCCATTTACTCCCTTTGTTTCTATGTTTTTTGTTTGTGTAACTGTATTTTGAGCATCAGCTGAATACCAAATATAAAACTGTACGTAATGTATGTAAGCCTCATGCATGATTGTGTGCTTGTGTGTGGGCTTTTGTGTTAGTGTGAATTAGTAATTGTCTTAAGTCTGTGAATACATATGGCTGAGTCAGTGATTCTGTCTCTAACACAGCAGCTGCATCTTATCTGCACCGCTGTGACGTGTGTGTTTGTGTGTATGTGTGTGTGCCTAGTATCTGGAATAGGAATCTTAACAGTTTTCCACATTAGAGAAGGGGAAACGTCAGAATGCTATTGTAAGAGATCCACTTCCTGTCTGATAAGCAAAAATCTCTCTCTCTCTCTTCCTCTCACTCACTCTCAGACAAACACACACACACACACACACACACACACAGAAATCCTGACAAGCAAAATTTGCTTTCTATTTCTTCCCGTTCTCCCTCTTTCTATCTTTTTGCCTTCACTCTCCATCATTCTCTGTTTCTCTCTCTTTCTCTAATAAGCACAGGTTTGCTGCTGAGGGCAGAAAGGGCAGTGCAGATGGAAGAGGAGAGAAGACAAGCACTCAGAGAGAAAGATGGCAAGAAAGGGACCAAGAGTACAACAGGAAGATTGCAAAACAGATGAGCAGGATATATCTCTTTTAGGCCCACAATCATGAATAAACACTAAAAAGCAAAGCTCACTAGATTATGGTTTGTGAAATTATTAAAACCAAGATGGATCTACTCAAATAGGAGACAGGTAAAATTATACTTGATCTCTTTAAAGGTACAGTAAGCAAGTTTTTGAGGTTATTTATTAGAAAAAAAGAATGTTGTACTTATAAATATACAGATTAGTGTGTAATTACAGCTTTCAACAAACCGATGCGTTCTTATAAACGTAGAATTAATCTGCCATGGTGCCCTGCCATCTTGAATACAGTGGCTGAAATGGACATTGCTGTTTCGTCTACTCGCATTTTATGTATGTGGCTAGAGACCGGCCACATATGTAGTACGCCTTATAAGTTACTTTTACTTGAAAAATCACAAATAGCTCTTTCAAACTATATATGACCATTTAACATTTGTACATGTATGTTTTCATCATCTCTTTCTCATTATGTGTTTTTCCTCCTTCATCAGCTGCTCTCTCTCTTCCCTCATTTCCACCTCATCCTCTTCCTCCTCACCTCAAGCCTCATCTCTGGAACTGAAGTCAGAGCTCTAACACACAAAAATGTGCATAAACATGCTTATTTATTCCTGATATTGTCTCAATTACTTATTTTCAGCAGATTAGACTTCAAAGAATTCCTGTTTTGTGTTTTGTGTCTATTGTGGCTATATTTTTTCTGGATTTTCTGAACTTTTTGGCCATCATTTCTTAGATCAAGGACATTGGACTAATTGCTGGAAACTTCTGATATGACCCTGTACATTATTGTACAGGGACCTGATATTGGACACTGGACTAAACAGAGTAGCAGAGGTAATTGCAGGCTAGCCAACAAGCTGCTAGGCTAACAGCTGGCAGAACTAACAGCTGACTGAACTTGCTTACTGGTGAAACGGGTAACATGGAGCCAAAGAGGACTCCGACGGCTGAGGAAGTCGAGGGCATTAAAAAGTCTCTTGACTTCCTAACAGAGGAAATTTCTACTATCAGGCTGCAGCAGAAAAGCATCCTGGACATTCTGGAGGAGGTAAAGTTCCTCCATATTCAAAATGGAGAAGGAGAAGCAGATTGCATACCTGGAGAGCCAGGTCACAGACCTGGAACAATACACCAGGATGAACAACGTAATTGTTTCTGGGCTCCATATAAGATCCCAGTCATACGCTGAGGTGACCGCTTATAGCAGTTAGGAACCCAGGGAGCTGGCTGTCAGCTCCATGGAGCAACAGGTGGCTGCTTTCCTGCAGTCCAGAGGGATTGACCTGGACTGTGACAACATCGAGGCATGCCACCCTCTGCCCAGGAGAAACACCAGTAACAAACCAGCTGTTATCTTAAGGTTTGTAAACAGGAATCACAAGAACACACTGCTGAAACAAGGGAGAAAACTAAAAGGATCTAATGTCTTTATGAATAAGCATCTAACCAAACACAAAGCCGACATAGCCAAATAAGCACAGTACCTTAAGAAACTGGGAAAAGTTCCAAGTACTTGGAGTAAAAACCGTAAAATATTAATCAAACTAAACTGAACACCGGAGGAAGCTAAAGTGCTGGTCATCAGAAATATGGAGGATCTGGAAAAATACTAATGAGCAACATGAACTGGTCTATAAACAAGGTAACAGGCAACCACACACCCATTCATGGCACACACTGAAAGAAACAAGTCATCTGCATCTGGGGAATAACATCTGGAGAATAGCTGCATCACTCAGAGGATTGCTGAATATGATCAACTAGAACGGAAAACATTTGAATATATGGATCACAATACACAGGACTTGGAATATGAAATAGACCCGGATAAGAACTTCTTCTCTTTTATCAATAATAACTGCTGCTACTATACAAATGAACAGTAAAACCAGGGGATAAACACTGAGAATAAACTCAATTATCCACTTCAGCAGTTGAAGTCTACATGCAAATTTTAATCATATCAAGGAATATCTAAACCAGTTTTCACAACCATTCAGTACCATTGCCATATCTGAATCTTGAATTAATATGGACAAAAGAATAGACTTTGAACTGGAGGGTTATGAATTAAGGTATATAAACCGGCAAAACAAAGGTGGAGGAGGAGCGGCCTTGTATGTGGACAAATATTTGAAATTTAAGGTGCTGGATAATATGACGACAGTGATTGATAATGTACAGTAATTGACAACAGTTGAAATGTACAAAAAAAAGTAGAAATGTAATTATTAGTTCTATATATAGAGCTTCAGGTAGTAGCATTGAGGCCTAAAGACTGGATGAAAAAAAAAAAAGCATTTATAGGAATAGGCCACAAAACATTTTCATTGGTGGAGATTTCAATATTAACTTGCTAAACCCAAATAAAAATAAAATTACATGATGAATTAATTAAGACAATGTACTGTATGAAGCTATACCCTAAAATCACCAGACCTACTAGAATCACATCATATTGTGCCACTCTCATAGACAACATATTTACAAATGACATAGAGAATAATACAATAAGTGGACTACTGATAAATGACATCAGTGACCATCTTCCAGTTTTTACAGTTTATGATAGGAACTATAAGATTAATAAACTGGAGAGAAAAAAAGAATACAGACAAGAAATATCAGAGGAATCAATGCTTTAAAAAACTATTTAATGAAACAGAACTGGGGTGAAATATATCAAACAAGATGTCAATGTTGCATTTGAGGAATTCCTTAGAATCACTGTACATCACTGTAAAATAAAAACTGCCCAATAAAGAAATATAGTAAAAAACATAAATATACTAACTTTCCATGGATAACAAAGGGTCTGCAGAATGCATGTAAAATGAAAAATGCACTATACAGAGATTTCATGAGACAGAAAACTGCAGATGCTGAAATTAGATATAAAAGATATAAAAATAAGTTAATTAATATAATAAGACATAGTACAAAGGAATACTATAAGATAATATTAGATAACAATAGAAATAATATTAATAGAATATGAGGCATACTGAACAGTGTTGCAAAAAGTGGGGCTAGGCAAAACAGCTATCCCGAATATTTTATTGACAGTGACCATGAGGAATATGATATGGATGTTGTGGCCAACAGCTTTAATAAATTTGTTGCAACTATAAGATTTAGCAAGGATAATCACTGATCCTGGGAGGGTATTGAGGGTATTTTAAAACCCTTTACATACATCTTTAACTTATTTCAAATTGGTATATTTCCTGACAAAATCAAAATAACAGAAGTTATACCTCTGTACAAATCTTGCAACAAACCCCACTTCACAAATTATAGACCTGTCTCTTTACTACCTCAAGTCTCAAAAATTCTCAAAAATCGGTTTAATAACTGAAGAATTTATAGACAAACATAAACTAGTCACCAACAGTCAGTATGGGTTTAGATCAAGCAGATCAACATCATTAGACTCAATACAGTACTCCACAGACAAAAAACAGTATGTGGTCGGGTCATTCATAAAGTTAAGAAAGGCATTTGACACAATAGATCATGATGTATTAATAATAAACTGATATGGTTTTCATGAGATATAAAGAAAAGGAAGATGTTTGAATTTTGGTGAATGTGGATGTAAAGTTATGGAGTTATAAAAACAAGATAATAAGACAAGATAACAAGATGATCATATTTTGTATTTTATGTAGTGTATATATTCTGTGTAATTAGAAATATGTTTGTTGTTATTGAGGTTTATATCATTAAGGAAGCTGGATAAATGATAACTGATAACTTATGGAGAAGGGGTGGGATTCAATAAGTGTGCACTTCTCCCCACTCCTTATTGAATATGTAAACTAAACAAAACAAACAAAAAGGCAGTTTCACTAACGCCAGTTATCCTCAACAACTCACCTCAGTATTGCTGTGATCGGACAGAAGTCAGCTTCACTGACTCATTCACCTGTATCAGACTCCTTTGACAAAGTTTTACAGCCTCCTTCAGAATAAATAGGCGTGGACAAATAGTGACAGCTGAGGTAAACAGCAGACTGACAGCCTACACTCACTACAGATGAATGGTGGCCAACGTTGTTTGTCCTACAGAGGCCGCCATAGCTAGGATTATGTACTTGATTTGGGAGGAGTAAGAAAACAGAATTCAGTTAATTGCAATGTGCAGTCTACTTACATCTAGTGATGCGATATTACACACTGTACCTTTAAATGCTTAAAACCATAGAAAAAGTGTGTCACGATTTTTCTGTCTCATGTTTTTAAATGTGCAGTACAGGAAGCAGAATCTATTCACTATTACATTGCTGATGTAATAGTGAATAGATTCTGCATACTTAGCATACATTTAATACATATATTCTACACCAATAAGTGACCAATTAAAAAGGAAAGGAAAAAAAAAACATTAAATTTGAGTGTAGAAGTATAACCAATGCAAATGTCTCCATAAAAATGTCACTGAATTTGTTTGATGACTAAGAGAATAGTGGGAGTTACGCAAACACCTTCCCAGTCACCAAATGCCATTGCAGCAGAAAACCGGAGCAACACTGTACAGAGCTTTCCATTATTTTAACACACAACTTAATATTGGATATCCTCAAAACACCTTCAGATAAGAAGTTATAATTTTATGGATAATAGGTAGGATAAAACAATGTAGTTCTAGATGAAGGGGAAACCAATTACTGAGTTTGAAAGTCCTTTCAAAACTGTAATTGTATTGAATATGGCTGTATTTTGTAGCTGCATCACACTTTGTTAAAGCCATCTTCATTTAACTCACTCTTTCTTTCCCACTTTTTTCCAACCTTCTTCCTTCCAATGCTCTCCTCACTTCCTCTCCTAAATTCCACTCTGCACTTTATTCTCCTCATCTTCATTTTTCTTTTCTTTTCCAATTGACCTGTGCTGACCTTTAGTGTTATTTGACATGGTAACTGTGTGAATTATGTCTTCCCCTGTGGGTCCATGGACTAACGGTGTGTGTCTGTAGGTCACACAAATTGTCTCAACATGACACCCACACCATCCAAGATCAGAGCTTCTAGTGTAATAGTGCTAAACTGGAAAAACTGGCCACTAAAACCCCAGTATGTCACTAAGGTAAGTAAAATACAATCCTGCTGTACTGAGTGTAGTTCACATAATGTTGGTGAGCTTTTCTTTATTCTTACAAAGACAACTCAGTCTGAGCACTCTAACCAAAACTGAAGTTGCAAATAATTTGTCAAACATGAGCACTTATTGTAGACTATTTATAATAAATCATCTCACAGTAAAACTAGCCCCATAGTGGTGTTACTGGGAGATTCAGCTAACACTGTAATGGATTTGTAATGGCTGATTGTGCCCATTCAGTTAAATAGTAACTTATACTGGGGCCTGATTTCAAACCCAATACAACTTAGACAACTTAGACAGATTTTTTTCCTAATATTGTTTATGTACCAATACAAAGTTCAATCTGATATAAAATATTTATAAAATATGCATTTATCATAATCAAGCTAGAGGCTACCAAATGTGACAAATCTTTCACAAGTTCACACCAGGGCCGATTTTGCTGTAAAATCTTTTTTCTTCATTTACGAATCAACAACAACAACAAAAAAATCAATTACAACTATGATTATTTTTCTGCACTTAATTTTGAAACAAGTCTGTTTCAAAATGATGCTCACCTACTGCCTTTCCGTTAGAGCAGATCACCCTCGTGCCTCTTTAAAAATCAAACCCATTCTCTCCTAAGCTGTGGCAGGTTTATCTTAGCAAAAGCCAAGATTAGGAGAAGAGAGCTTTAGGTCAAAAAGAAAGGTGAATTCAGCTCTTCCAGAACACTTTGGTTTCAAGAGTCTGATTAGAACTAACGTTTTTTTTTCAATTGTTAAAAATGAAAAAAACTGTTTTTTTAATAGTACTGGCCAATCATAGCTCACACACACAGTCAAGTGACATTACTGAGTAAAGTTATTTTATTTATTAACAACTCGTGTAATCTGCTGCCAGTAACATTTATCATTGAATCATTTACCAATGAAAGGGTACTCAAATATTTTGTCCTATGGCTTTGCTTATAAGGAGAGAGAAGAAAAAAAATTCTTTACAGTTGGAGTTGAAAAAGTCTGTGCATTTACATTTTTACTAAACTGTTTGTCTCATAGTAGTAGTGCTGCCCTAGCAGTCTGGGGTGTACAGAGGTAAAGTAAGAGTAAGTAAAGAAAGAATCAAAATTGTATCTGTTTTATTTTAGCTGATTAAAATTTATTAAAATATTGATACTAACCTACAGGATTTGCTTGTGACGTATCTGTTTTAATATCATGTCTCTTACAAAGACCTACTGTTAACCACACAATCAATCACTCTGAACATCATAGTTATATACTCTATCTGCAGTCATTGTATGCATGTGTAAGTGTTAGTGTGTATATGTGTGTAAATGCGGTTGGGGTAGGGGGTTGCATGTATTTGCCTGTGGGTCACAGTAGGCCCATCTGTTGTAAACCAAAGCAAATCAAACACACAGCTAGAGAATCTCTTCCACAACCCTGACTCTACTATACCCCTTCCCTCTTTCTCTTATACACTACACACACACAGTACAAACAGTATATACAGTATAAATGCTGCATTAATTGACTTCCATAAGATTACCATTAGCCTGTGATGTGACCATATAGGCAGTAGGTTTTTATATAGTGCTTTTAATAAAGGCTTTTCCCCATGTGAACTATGGACAAAGTAAAGTAGATATTCTAGGGATGCACCAACTTTATAATGATAACAGATATACAGTGGTGTGAAAAAGTATTTGCCCCCTTCCTAATTTCTTAGTTTTTTGCATATTTGTCACACTTACATGTTTCAGATCATCACACAAATTTTCATATTAGACAAAGATAACCTGAGTAAATACAAAATGCAGTTTTTAAATGATAATTTCATTTATTAAGGGAAAAAAGCTATCCAAACCTACCTGGCCCTGTGTGAAAAACCAATTGCCCCCCTTGTTAAATCATCAATTAACTGTGATTAACCACATTTTTTGTAAAGCTGAGTTCAGGAATGAGAATTAGCACCTTCAAGTCTGAGGCCATGGTTCTCAGCCAGAAAAGGGTGGAGTGCCCACTCCGGGTCAGGGACGAGTCGCTGCCCCAAGTGGAGGAGTTCAAGTATCTCGGTGTCTTGTTCACGAGTGAGGGGAGAGGGGAGCGGGAGATTGACAGACAGATCGGGGCTGCGGCTGCAGCGATGCGGATGCTGTACCGGTCTGTCGTGGTGAAGAGGGAGCTGAGCATAAAAGCGAAGCTCTCGATTTACCAGTCGATCTACGTCCCTACCCTCACCTATGGTCATTAGCTTTGGGTAGTGACCGAAAGAACAAGATCGCGGATACAAGCGGCGGAAATTAGCTTTCTCCGAAGGGTGGCTGGCCTCTCCCTTAGAGATAGGGTGAGGAGCTCAGCCATCCGGGAGGGGCTCAGAGTAGAGCCGCTACTCCTCCACATCGAAAGGAGGTGGTTCGGGCATCTGACGAGGATGCCTCCTGGACGCCTTCTGGGGGAGGTGTTCCGGGCATGTCCCACCGGGAGGAGGCCCC
>VUQS01059993.1:0-24163 GCA_015108495.1 Heterochromis multidens | reverse complement strand
TGTTTCTCCAGGACCATCAGTAAAAGTTGAAAAGCTCCAGCTGTCAGCTTTATAAGTATAAAATATTCTATAATAAATACTAGGAAAAAAATAGAAAACTTAAACAAGGGTGCCTATGTTCACTGGAATACTATGTATGGTTTTAGTGGTTTGAGGCATAAACTTTATTCATTTTAAACTACAAAAGAAATCAATGTAATCACTTTAGTGTTGAGTTGAATTGGCAACTTGTTTCCATTAAGAAAACAATAGGATATCACCAATTGTATCTTTTCAAAATACATGTTAACAAAGTCGAATGTGCCTGTCCCACAGAGTATATTGCAGGTTTCAGAAAAATAATTCCCAATGTACAGTGTTGTGCAAAACGCTTGAGCCACTCCTCATTTCTTTATATTTTGCTTCCAAGGAGCCAGACTTTCTTGTCATTTTATAAATGGTCTTGAGCAACAGTTTTCCAAGCTTTCTGAAGGCCTTTTGAGGACTTTTCTTTGGTCTGCTTTTTCATTCATTTTTAGTCCAGTCCATTTTCAGAGGATTCTTTGTTTGTTAAGCCACTTAAGACTGACCTGTGAATCATTCAAACATTAAAAAAGGCACCTAATGCAAGGGATGAACCAGTGTTGTGTCTACACTTAACATACAACTTAGCAAAGAGCCTATTTTAAATTGTATCTTTGTTAATGGCAGCCTGTTGCAAAAACACAATTTGTTTCCCTTTGTTTAGTTGAATCTATGAAAAAGGCCAAAGATAACACAGTTTGACAGGCATAAAATAGCAATTTTGCACCAACAGGGTGATTCCCAAAGAGCTATTAGCCGATGAACTGGCATATCCCAGCATGGTGTGCAGTGTTTCCTTAAAAAACTGAGGAAACTGGACAACTGGAGGACAAAAGAAGAAGTGACAGGCCTAAAACACTATCTACAGCAGACGAACAGTATCTGAAAGTCATGTCCTAAAGAAATAGGGAAAAAATCCAGCAAAGATCTGACACAGGACCTGAGAGATGCATCTGGCCCTTCAGTTGATCCATCTACTGTTTGCTGAAGCCTCATCAGAAATGGTCTCAGTGGAAGGGTGGCTTTCAAGAAGCCATTCTTTAGGAGGGGAAACGGAGAAAAGTCTGAGATATGCCAAATTACACAAGAACTTATAGAGTGATGTATCGAAATTTGAAATGTTTTGTTCAAATTATCGGCAGTATGTACGGAGGAGGTCAGGAGAGAGGAACACCAGTGAGTGTCCACAGCCATCTGTAAAACATGGTGGAGGCTCTGTCATGGTTTTGGGCTGCATTTCAGTCAGTGGTGTTTGGGATCTTGTTAAAATTGATGGAATTATGAACACAGAAAAGAACCATCAAATTTTTATCCAGTATGCAATACCATCTGGAAAGCCTTTGATTGGCAACAGCTTCATTTTTCAACAACAGTGATCCCAAACACACAGCCAATGCAGTAAAAGCATACCTGGATAGAAAAACACACAATGGATTGGTCTCCTCAGAGTCCAGCAAGCAACATTATTGAAGCAGTGTGGGATCCTCTTGACAGAGAACAGAACAAAAGGCAGCCAACATCTAAAGAAGAGCATGGAATGAGCTTCAAGAAGCCTGGAGAACTATTCCTGAAGACTACTTGACTACTACTAAATGACAGGAAAACTTGTCTAAGAGAGTTCAGGCTGTGTTGACGAATAAAGGTGGTCATAGCAAATATTGATTTTCCAAGCTTGTTAGAATTGTACAAACTCAGTTTTTGGCTTATATGCTGTATTTCTATGTATTTTTTCAATGTTTGAATGATGTAGCTACCTGGAATAAACAATCTTTAATCATTTGCTCAGCTGCTCATGGGTTGTTTGGGCTGGAATCATCAAAAAAAAATTTTTTTGTAGTTTGTAGTTTTGGCCAAGTAATAAAAACAGAGAATTGGCTACTGTCCATATTGCCTCGGGCACTGCGAGACTCCAGACGATGGAGATGTGGGTGAAGAATTCTTAGACTGTAAATGGTAAGTGGAAGAAAAGACTAATGGGTTTATGAGCAGCACACTAATATTCTTCTCTGTATGTGCAGGCTCAGAGGGACATCATCTTTGAGCTTCGGAGAATCGCCTTTGACGTGGAGTGTGAGCCCAACAACAGTGGCAGCATTGAAAAACGCAAGTCCATGTACACCCGTGACTACAAAAAGCTTGGCTTTATTGTAAGTTGTACATATGGTGGGTGTGAGTGCATGTGTTGCTTTGTGTTGTATGCAGTGGTCTAACTATGGCATAAGAACTTAACTAAAGCCACTGTGGCTTGGTGTAAGCCCAGAGCCGTTTCGGGGCTCTTCCCATTCACACTCCAACTGCAGTGTGCTCCGTAAAGATAAGGCCAATTGGCCTGTCTTGTCTCCACTGTGTGGAGAAAACCCACCCTAAAATCTTTAGTCTGCTTTCAGTGCTCCTCAGTTTGCACAGACACACACATACATACTGCACACACACAGGTATAAAAGCCATAATTCTCTAGATAGCCCATATCACTAATGGGAAAAATTGTTCACCTTTTAATACATCCAAGTTCTGTTCATTAGATATTGTTAGATATGCTGGAGGATTATTCACAAGTCCATATTAGACTTATTTTATTAGGTATGCATCTGCCATAGTGTCTATTTCTGTTTTAAGCTTATAAGTTTGTTTCCTGTCAGGCAGAATTAGAAAACTGATGAGCCAGGTCTCAGTCTCCTCCATTTCTCTTTCATCCTACGTTTCCTTTGCTCCTCTTCCTGTTGCTGTTTTTTTCTTTTTCTGCGTCACATTTAAAAGTCACGAAGAGCCTCGAACTGATGTGTTTGCATGTGTATCTGTGCATTTAATTGTTAGTCGGCTGAATATTCTGCAATATTTGGAAAGAATTACATCTGACAGACTTTCAGCACAAACAGTTTCTTCCTGCATATCTGATGCAATATTTAGACGGTAAAAGTAAGTAGTGCCTGTGGTGGTTATTTCAAAGTTTTGAGTTTGATTATTGAATATTTTAGTATGTGGTGGATTTTAGCACAAACTATGTACAAATATATTTTAAGTTTACTATTTTGCAACCATTTCATATCATATTGTTCCTTCCCGGTGGCCCCTCACTTTCAGTTAAATTTAACTACATTTGGAATGTCAGTTTGGAGAAATTTACTTTTTAATGTTTAATGTCAGAACTACAATATTCATCTTCAAAATGTCAACTTTTTGACTACAGTGAGCCAATACAAAGGAATGTAATGCTTCACTGACTAACTGGAGAGCACTTCTTTTGCACTTCACCCACTGTGGAAGATATTTTGTGTTTATACACCAGATGAAGGTACTTAGCATGGCGAGTTGATGGGCAATGGCACCTTGATCTTGTGCTTCAAGCACCCTTTAGTACTGAGGGATTGGACCACACCCATCTTTAGACTTAACCCTCATTGTGATGGCATCTTGCCCGACTGTGACGCTTCTGTCCACAGACAGAGAGATAAACACCTGGCAAAGCACAGAAAACCACCTTTATGATAGTTCCTGCTATAGTAGATCTTACAAAGTGGAAACGATACCAACCATGATTTTTTGGTGATAAGGTCCTATAGAATACAATGTAATCCACTAAATATCTGGTTAATAACTATCTGGTTAATATCTGCTGTATTTGTGTTTTTACTTAACAGGTTTCAACTGGGCAGAGATCTGGTTTAAAAAAAAAAAATAGGGGGTGTACCAATTAGAATTTTAACCTAAGTCTAATGACAGTTAGTGGGTTATTTGATACTGCCAGCCTGCTGTGAATAATTCAGATCAAACCACACCCACATAGTCCACAGCACTTTTGTACTGTTTGTTATTGTGTTTTTATTAACATTGTATTTAATGGAATCAAAAACTTTCAGGGGCTTTAAAAACACTGCAGTTCATGGACAACCTCCTGCTCTACTAACACGGCCCTTAAACTCCAGGTTTCTCCCCAAACAGAAAGAAAGTGGTTGTACTGTCCTTGTGATCACTTGGTTGCTTTGTACTGGGGAAAAAAAAAACATTCAAATGGGATGTTTAATCGATTATACCAAAGAGAATAAAGGTTAAAAAAAAAGAGATTTGGTAGAATGTGTTTAAGAACATGTCTCACACTGCACCTCTGTTTCTCTCAGAACCATGTGAATCCAGCTGTGGATTTCACCCAGATTCCTCCAGGCATGCTGGCTCTGGATAACATGCTGTACTTTGCCAGGCACCACCAGGACGCCTACATCAGAGTAAGCACACATGTACACTCTAACACATACACAAATGCTGCACAAAGATTCCTGTAGTGTCCTACCAAACCTCCTTCCCACCAGCTCATTGAATCAGTGAAGTTTCTGGCTCGTTCTCAACTTATCTTTCAGCTAAAACTGCATTTCACGAGGCTGCTCAGCCCAGACAATAAACCTTATTTAATTTCTTTCACCGCCAGTCTCTAAACAATGCTGCACTGACATTAAGTGCTTTTGTCATTCTTGCATGATAGTCAGCATGATTTTATACAGCTTTTAGCATTATATGTGTGACGGTTTCTAGACACAAATGTGGGAAAAGAGATGTGTTAGTCGTGCCAGCTCAGCCCTTATCAGTCGAACAGTGGGAGAGAAAACAGCCTTCAATTCCCCAAATTAAACTGTCACCAGCTAAAATGATTGGGACCTTGATAGCCTCGGTTATGGCGTGCTGCCACCATCCACATAATTAGAGTGAATTCTTTTGCTGGTGAATTTTATGTATGGATTTTATTTATGTTAAGCAGGTAGCTCTAAGGGGTCAGATAAGGTCAAAAAATGACTGATAGTTTCTACCTCAATGAGTACACTGTTTATGGGTAAATTACCTTCAGTGTGACACCATAAATTAATGAAAATACTTTTTCCTAACCACAAAGCGCTGTGAAATTGCATGGCTTTGTTGTTGCACCACATTGTTATTTTAAAAGTCTTCAAAGCCCCTGCCCATGGGATTACCTAATGGGTGTCAGAAATGCAATGCATGCTTTAACCACCCAGTAGAAGCTACTTTTGGCTGCTCCCTTGTAACAAGGGGTTGCCACAGCAGTTAGCTCCGCATGTTTGATTTGGCGGAGTTTTACGCCGGATGCCGTTCCTGACGCAACCCCAAAGGGCATTTGTGTCTTCGGCTGGAATCGAACCAGCGACCTTTCACTTGCCAAGCAAATGTTCTTTAACCACACCCAGCAAATCCTAGTAATTCTTGTCAATTAATGGTATCACATCACAACATCACAAATTATTCTCCACATAGAGGCTTTACCCCTGTATTCAGATTTCATTTATTTGTAAGCACTGAGTCTATCCAGCCATCCATTTTCTTCCACTTACCCAATGTATTTTTTAAGTTGATTTAAATCTTCAGGCAACAGAAGCACCAGAAACGTCTTTTTTTTTTTTTTTAATAGCCCTTGGGAAATACTGTCTTTATTTTTTGCCTGGCTTATTTTATAACCTGTTTCCAGATTGTCTTGGAGAACAGCAGTCGAGAAGACAAGCACGAGTGTCCGTTTGGCCGCAGCAGCATCGAGCTGACCAAGATGTTGTGTGAGATTCTGAAAGTGGGCGAACTCCGTAAGTCTATATCAGCAAACAGACACACACACACTTTGCACACTCTGAACACTAGACGCTATAGTCTTCGGTCTGAGTATAGACATTAAAAAAAGATGCTTTATGTGCAGAGATGCATATAGCTGTGTGCAAGAATACAAACATCCAGACACACAAGTACACACAGCCCCTAACTGTTAAGATGAAAGCAGCCATTATGCTCAGTAATTGTGTTGCCAGGAGTTCATTATTTAGTGATGCACCTCGCCCCCACGGAGCCCCTTTTCAGCCTAATATGCTGCCTCTGGAAGGCACACTGCGCAGAGAAAGAGACGCTGTGCCTACGTCCACTTCAAATTGATGTGCCCTTTTCATTTGTCTTTACTTGTTTAAATAGCTGAGCTGGTCTCCGTTCCGTTCCAGACTGACCCCTGCTGCTGCCTGTGGGGAGGAAGAAGGCATTTTTAGCTCAGTTTTAAACAGATATGCCCTTTTCTTCTGCTTATAGTCTATCATTCTCTTCCAGAGGAGTTCGCTTCAGTGCAGGGTTTTTTTTTAAACTCTTGTCTGAAAATTGTCCTGATAAAAGTGCCAAGCTAGGTTTCAATACCAGATAAGAAAGTGTGGAAACACTATTTTTTAAAAAACATCTTTAAACATATTGTAATTGCCCTGTCTATTTTAAACATGCTCTTATCTCTGCCAGACTAAGCTCTAATGCAGCATTTCTATGCCCGACTTTCCTGCCTTTGTCACATTTTGAGCACTCGGAATGAGTTTAGATATTTTATTTTAACTCTAAAGATGCTGCCTGCACTATTTTATCCCACAAATGCAGACATGCAGACTGGGAGAGATGGGGTGGGTGAGTGCAGAGGACTGGTGGTGTGTGAAAACATACTGAGCTTTTAGTTTTCCTTCTTTCAGCGATCTCTTTAATTCTACTTCGTGTTTGTTTGTGCATCGGTATGTGCCTGCTGATTCTTTGCAGCAGCTCTCTGGGTTATATTTATATTCAGTGTGTGTCAGTGTTTTGTTTTTTTTGGTTTTTTTTTTAAATCCAAATGTGCTTCACTCCACGTGCCCTTTAGGCCTTCTCTCTTAGCAGACTGAAATTTTTCCCTTTAGTCTCTCTTAGAAATATCATTTTGACCTCATTCGTACCAAAATACAGATTAAACAACCAGACTTGTCCCTAAATAGGGAAACATGTTTATCTCTAAGGCTTTTCTAAGCTTGGAGTTGAAGGCTTATGCAACACAGTTGGATCCCTGGGATGAATGCCTGGCCATCATTATGAATAAAACCTTATGTTTTTCAGAGACATGCTCGTTCAAATACAGTCCAATCCCCCCCCCCCCAAAAAAAAAAAATAAATTTGAGATTCTCTTTGAAATGTAAGTGTCATGATGCCGGCTTTTGAACTGCGCGCTCATAACGAGCCGGATGGTCCCTCTCTTCTTTAGCCCGAAGGATGCGACTAAGCTGATGATACTGTTATGTTATGACACAAAGAAAATTCCCCTCCAGGACTGGATGCCCTATTTGAATTATAGCAGTGACCTTGACTCGTACTTCTGAGCCTTTTCATCCCCAGTGGCTGTATAATGTCCCCTTTACTGAGGGTGTTAGTCTGGGACAGTGAACATACCATTAATATTTATGATGCGGTAGGCTGTGTTTATGTATTTGTAAAATGGGAGAGCAGACAAGAATTGGAAAGGTGAACCCATAACCTGCAGAGAATGACCGATCTATCTGTGATATTATGCTCTGCTGACATGATAATGGTACATACACCTGGTTAAAACATGACACGATTGCTTTATACACAAGTAGGTCATCCTTGGGTACACAATTTAAAAAAATGTATGTAGAGGGAACGAAGTAAAACAAGGCAAACACTGAAGATGGGAGAGAAAAGACAACATTTTGATATATTTTTATTTACTGAGCTCTAAATCTTAATCTTCTCATCCATCTCTGTCAGAGTTTCAGTAAATATTTGCCCAGTCTCACACTCTTTGAACATTGTATGAGTCCTATCCTTATGGGAAGACACCACTGTGCCCCAGAGTACTCATAAGCTACATTGCTTTTCTCCTGTAGTGAGCTAAGTGCATTTTCATACACACCCCATTAGCTCTGCGTATATTAACACACACTAATGAACGTATGAGTAGGACGAATGTAACATGGGCCTGGCAGGTGCTTAGGGAGTAATGGCTAGTCATTAATATTGTGTGTGTGGTGTAGTGCTTTCCCCAGAGGGATGATGGTGAAGGAATGGGTCTTGGCTCTACACTGACATCATTTGGTTGACCTTTCATTGGAGAAACAGTGAAATACCTGACACTAATGAGGATGTTAGAAATTGTGTCTGTTTCTCTTTTTATCAGCTTTGATAGTGTGGTATTTAAGTCAAGAAACTGTTGTGCGTTGTTTCACCAGTAACTTGAAATGTAACAGTAATATTTCATGGGGGTCACTTCTCTTTAGTGTAGTGTGTGGGGAAAAACATTCTGTCTGTTTCCTGTTCAGTACACAGAAGTATGGAATTATATTTGTGTCAAAAGTGGCAAACGAGCTAAAACATTTCATTTCACAGGCGCAGGTATTCATTGCCACTCAGTTAAATTCCTTGCATGTAAATTCAACAACTTGCACATGTAGAATTCAGCAGCCAAAGTGCACAAAGAAGCCGCCACGCACACAAGATTGTCTGCTTGGCGAGCGCTGCAGCAGACTCACGCTCTCGCAGGCATCTCTGCTCTCGAAGCGGAATTCTGCTCGCTTGAATCATTGAAGCAATGTTAGTTGGCCACTTGGTAAACAGCTATAGAATTTTGGAAAGGGCTTCCTGATAACCCAGATGAATGTAGGTGGAGTTTGCCTGTATGTCTGCACTGCACAGACCCAGACACCTGCTAATTAGTGCTAACATAAGTATAAAGTATTTGCTGCTTCACAAATACTGGTACAGTATGGTAAAGTACAGACTTCTTGGACAGTACATTAGTACAATTAGCCACACAGCAGAAAAGATCATTTGCCATATAATTGCATTAAAAACACTTTAAAGGCAATCAACACCAAAAACACAGTCAACAGGTCCTGATCAGTGACTCAGACATAGACAGAATAAAAGATGGATGTAACTACCGTGACGTCATCTGTTGGTTTCTGACGTCCCGTTTTTAAACATGATCCAAAATGAAGAGGTTTACAGAGGTCAATACAAAAAGTCACTTTCCCATAGACTTCAAAAGGACTGGAAGTCTTTTTGCAACCACAACTATTGCCATCTGGTGGCCTTCAGATGGAATGCGGGCTTAAGGCACTTCCACATTGACTTTAATTTTCCGACCTGGAAACTACATCCATGTTTTATGCTGTCTGTGGTCAATACCAACCCGTTTCCGTAATCATGCATAACTTTAAGCCTTTATAGAGTTTAAACAGGTGACTTACGTTTAAAGCAAACACCCCCTGTCCCATTGTCATGCCTTTGGAACCAAGTTGCCATACAAGGAACTGCACTGTTTGGCATTATTTTTAAGCCACTTGAGGATAAATCCTGACAACCACTATTTTTTTCCTCTATCATCACCAACAGATTGACATTTTATTGCTTTGTAGTGAAACGTCTTAACCATTTGATTGCCATGAAATAGCTTCTATGTATTATACATAAAATCTGTTTGTTTATTTGTTTTCAAACTCCTCCTACACGATTAGGAGCTGCGCAACCAGAACTGGCACACAGGTACATCTTAGGCCCCTGATGGTTTTTATCTTTATCAGATATTATGAATTCATCATGTTGCCTAGCAACCACCTAACAACAGACTAAAATCACACACCAACCAGTACTGTAGCATGGGCATGTACTAGTGATACAAAATTCAAGGTTCTTGAAAGATTAACTGGTGAGTTTGACATCTTGTTGTCAAATGTCTGGATAATTATATGGATAAGCTTCAGATTTTTAGTGCTGATTTGCATGTAGCACCATCACCAAAGTGCAAATTTGCCCAGTAGTTTGATCAAAGACTGGAAAACCTGAAGGCATTTAGTATTAGCTGCTGTTGTTTTTGCCAGCCATCTACATGGTAGCACTATTATGAGCATGTTGCTTAGCTATTTTATCATTCATCTCAAAGCACCACACTGGCTGCTGTAAGCACAGTCTTTCAAGAGCTGCTGGAACTTCTGCATCCATCACTGTAAAACAGTAACTTAAATTTAAATGGTTTTTGTGAATAATGTTCTACCACACAGTCTTAGTGCTGCAGAAGATGAATAAGAAATTGATACACTGAAGAAGCTCTACTCTCTAAAACTTTGATGCTGCCAAGCAACACAGTGATGCAAAGCTGCAAAACAGGAAAAAAGTGTTAGCTTTTTTTTTTTTTTTTAAAATCCTTTTTCTGCTCTGTATCCCTTTGTGGATAAAGGCAGAAGAAAGAGACAGTGGATTAATGGTGACAGCGGTGACGTCTTTGTGGCTCATTTGCTCTCTCCATATGTGTGAAATGCAAGTATGGCTCTGGCACGGAGACACTCTCTCCTTGTTTTCTCACGAGGATGAAACACGGAGGGATTCTGGATTTGCTTGGGCCTGCTGAAGTTGCCTTTCTTCCCCGCTCGCTTCTTCAAGCTCTTTCTTTCTAGCTACATTTTTCTCACTTTTCTCACTCTTTGTTCTTGCTTTCATGCATCCTCTTTTTTTTGACCCCCTCTGTGGGTCTTAAGAACATCTGTCCTGCTCAGACTTGTAATCCTTTCTTGTGCTTTTATGGTCTGGGTTGCTTTCTTTCTCTATCCCATGAATTTGACAAAAATGGCACAAGCACATCAGCAAAGTAGCATTATACCATTTTCTAAAAGAGATACTATAGATTCACTCAAGAATCTGCAGCGTTAGTTTTCTCAGTGCTTGTTCAGGTCAACAGACTTTCTTCCATTCTGTTTTTCTATTTAACGCTATCCTTGTTTTGAGATGTCATAGCATTTTCCTATTGTTGCTGCTGTTGAGATATCACTGTGCATATCTGGTCTGGACAAAGGAGGCAAGCTTGTGTCAGTGCTGATAGATCCTACATAATTCATAACAGCAGGTGTCACTCTCTGTCCTGCCTCCCAGTCTCCTCTCTCTCTCTCTCTCTCTCTCAGTTACTTCCATTAATACATACCTGTTCTGTCTCTGTTTCTCAATTTCTGATGTCCTACTTCAGAGCCTAAAAGATTAATTGCCCCACAGTGTTTCTGCTGGAACACGGGGCTTAATGGAATCTGCGTATTTGAGGCGCCAAGCCATGACTTCTCTGACTCTCCCCGTTTAAGCCGGCCCATGGAATATTTATGAAGTTATTTAGAACAGGCCAGGCATGGTGAGTAATGGCCCTGCTTGGTGATTCACGGTGTGTCGTCTCTGTGCTGAGATGGAGAGCTGGGTGGTGAGGCATGGCAGGTCCAGGTTGGACGCACGCATGCTAGCAGACACATACGTGAGAATCAAAAAGAGACCAAACCCCATTTATAAGAACACACACACACATACACAGAGAGAGAGGGGCAGACTGACAGTCACGTGATGTTCTTTAGGTTTGTTGCTGCGTCTTTCTTTAGACAGCCATCAGCCAAGGTCAGAACAAAGGGCAATGTTCAGCACCATGGTCAGATCCACTGTACATTTCAGCACATGATCAGCATCACAATAAGGAATATTTAGTTTGAAATTCTGTTAATGCAGTTTTGTCATTTATATTGCCACCTCTCAGGGGCACAGTGTTAATGTGCATGTCATCTTTTTTTAGGTGTTAGTTATGAGCGTCGTATCAAAGAAAGATTAAGGTTTTCTGTTGCTTTTTTAATTAGTTTGGAGATCCGGAATCAGATGCAAGTGGAAAGAGAGGTGAAAATGAAAGTGAACAATATGGTCTGTTAAAAGTACTTTTTAAAATTTTTTTATTTCGAACCTGTCTCCCATCTGTGTATCTTGTTATTTTAAGGAAAAACGTATAATATTATGCAATTTTTTTTTACCATCTCCTAATATTATAAGAAACTCAAGGGCCTCAATAATTCAGTCTGAGCCTGCAAGCCATTTTAGGGCTACAAGTGACACTGGTCAAGAGAGAGTAACGGGTGTCTTGTAGGCACTGTTTTGATGTGTATGGCTAGTTGAGTCCAGTCACTCTCGTTATCAAAGGTTTGTGTGTGGAGCTTGTGTGTATGTAGTATGTCCAAACCCAGCAGGTGACTTAGAGTCATCCAAACTCATTAACCTCCCCTGCTGTTACCCCAGAAAAACAGCATACACACTCACACACACACCACACACACACACACACACACACACACACACACACACACAGCTGTGCTAAGCTCATGCATGAAGCAGATTAGATCTATAACTCTCCTGCGATCTTTGGGGTGGTTTGTTTTTTTATGAAGAACATTAGTCCCCCCTCTTCTCCTCCTCCTCCTTCTCTCTCGGTTGCCCCAGTAGCAACGTCTACTTTTGGGGTCACTGCATCCGCGAACCTGCCTGCGCACAGCAGAGCCTGAATTGCAAAGGTTAATGGTATTGTCTGTCGGCAGAGGAACAAACCGCTATGCCTCAGCGCTCGAGGGAGAAAGTGAGCACATTAATGCTAATCAGTTAGCGCTCTTTAGCATAATTTGGCCATCCGCTTTTGTGATTTATGATATTTTCAGTGAAGTTGTCAGGTTGAGAGGGCTACGTGCTACGGTTATTCAATATGAGGGGTAGTGTTTTTGTATTAGCACGACGAGCTGATTATTTGAAGATGAGTTTTAGAGCAACAAACTCTCAGTAAATAACAGTCTATAAGTAGAAATATGGAATGGGATGAAATAGTTAATTACCTGAATTTAACATTTGGTTAAAAGAAAAAAAAAACTCTTCTGTTTCTCCTGTCTCCTTTACCTGTCCTAAACCTCCAATTTAGTGGGCTATTTTCCAATTTTAGTATCCCAAACTGAAGTGAGTCCTTGAGGTACTCATTTTAGATTTTGTCTCCATATTTGATGCAAAGCACTTATCGCTCTCCTGTTTCTGTATGATGCTGAGAGCCCTTTTCATTCATTGTTTTAGCTTCTGAAGGTGTCCCTTCATAAATATAACATCTAATTATGAGAGCATAAATTATACTATGCACATCTACAAATCTGTTAATTGTGGATTCATCCACTAATAATTACAGACATTTTTTTAGGAAATTGCCAGAACTGACAAGAAACTGCATAACTGTATGCATAAAAAGTAACAAATTCATTGGTTTTAGTCCTCGGAAAACCTCGACTAAGTGTGTCACAGTACAAAAAACTGTATAGTTCAACTTGGTTGTGGAGTCACTGTGTGAATGATTTTGGTAGGGTCGTATTGGTCATAAGTGGACAGAAAGACGGACCCACACACTGAACACTGGAAGTTTTTGCAGGATTATTTACAAGTTTGGGATTGTAAAGCAGGTTAGCACAGTTAGAAATGTTTCCAGGTGAGGAGGGGTATGGTATTCCAGGTGGTTCGTGGGTGTACACACTCTCTGTGTCTCTTATGCTTACTGGTCTCTGGGTTCGCAAGGAGGTCTGCACAGAAAGGAGGGCTAATCCAAGGCAAGATGACCAGACGGACAGAACAAACGGAGGCCTAACACGTACCTTGCTGACGCAAACAATATATACACCAAAGGGAATCAGGACAGAGTGGACACACTTGGGGAACAGAATCTAACTGCCGAGACAGGGGAAGCAAAACTGAAGATGATGCACACAAGATGAGGGACTGTCAGAATAAAACAGGAAGGACACACACTGAGACCAGGACCAAGACACACTAACTTGACAGAACTAAATGGGGACCACGGAGACAGGACATGGAGAGACCAGAGAGAACACAGAAAGAACAGACAGACATGGGACACGACTGGGGAACTAACATAATAAAACAAGAAAATCAAGAACCATAAATAAACTTAGGGGTACTAGCAAAAAACACACTCAGGAACTAGAACATAAATTATCTTATACCTTTCAAAGAAATGAACAAGTCCAGACAAACTCAAAATGCTGGGTCAAAGACCCAGAACTATGACAGTATTCTACATCTTTTTAAAATTATATGTACTTTTTAAAAAAAAAATGTAAACATCGGTTTTCACCCATCCATCCAGCAGTCTAAGCAGAGACATCCAGACCTCCACTATATCTTTCAGGGGTCACTGAGGCGTTTCCAAGCCAGGTGAGAGACACAATCTCTCCAGCATGCCCTGGGTCTTCCCTGGGGCCGCCTTTTGGTAGGACATTCCTAAGATGCCTCACCTAGGAGGCATCCAGGAGGCACTCTAGTCAGATGCCCAAACCACCTTGACTGGCTCCTTTGATGTGGAGGAATAGCATCTCTACTCCAAAGTCCCTCCCGAATGACCGAACTCCTCACCCTATCGCTAAGGCTGAGCCCAGCCATCCAATGGGAGAAGCTCTTTTCCACTGCTTGTATCCACAAGCTCATTCTTTCAGTCACTACCCAAAGCTTGTGGTCATAAGTGAGGGCAGGAACATAGATTGACCAGTAAATCGACAGCTTTGATTTCACACTGAGCTGTCTCTTTACCACAAAAGACTGGTACAGGGTCCAGATCACTGCTGACTCCATCTGTCAATCTCCTGCTCCACTCTCCTCTCACTTGTGAACCAGACTCAGAGATACTTGAACTCTTCCACTTGGGGTATCAACGCCTCCCCAAACCAGAGTTGAAAATCCACCCTTTTCTGACTGAGAACCATAGCTTCAGACTTTTAGGTGCTAATTTTCATCCCAGCTGTTTCACACTCGGCTGCAAAGCCCTCCAGTTTAAGCTGGAGGTCACCTACTGATAAAGACAGAAGATCCACATCATTGGTAAAAAGCAGAGACGTAATCCTGAGGCCACCAAACCAGAAACCACCTGCCACCATGCTGCACTGAGAAATTCTGTCAATGAAAGTTATAAACACATATGTTTAACCTCAAACATTGTTATTTTTTTCTGCTTTCACTTCAGGCTTGTTGTCATTTTGTTTTCATATGTTGTGTTTTTATGTTTTTTTTTTGCACGTCTTAGATACAATGGCTTTAAAGTCTCATTTATGACGGCAGAGGCTAGTTTTCATGCTACACTGCTGCTAAAGTTTATAATGATTAAGAGAATTTAATTTTGCTGTATTTTAATCACACAAGCTCACTGAAATTCTTACAAGTCAAATATCAGCTGGAAAAATTCCAGTGAAATATTAATTTCCCTTAAAGTCATTAAGCTAACGTGTTAGCAGCTGTCATAATAAAGTGCTCTGTAGGTCCTGAGCTCTTCCCACTGTAACACCAGAGGAAACAATGTGGTCTTTATCAGTGGAAGGCCATCTACCGCCTCCTTTTTCTCCTATGCATTCAGTGATGCTTGGCTGTCATGCAGGTGGACGATGATAATATAAGGGTAGTGTAGAGCTTCCAGACAGGAGATGGTGCCAGATAAGAAGACAGGCCCTCTCAGGGAGGTAAGGAAGCCCCTCCTTAAGGAGTCAACAAGTTATCTGGGGAGTTCAGAAGAGGCACTGTAGATCTGTGGCTCTGTAAAAAACTGCAGTGTACAGCTGCGTTATACGTTTGGCATGAGTTGTTAATCACTTGGTGATAATGATGGCTTTCTCTTCACTTAACACTTCAACTGTCACATCTGTCAGACTTGTTAGCGGACATTTCTTTAAATATTAATGCTCACTTCCATGAAAATGCATGTGGAGATTGGCTTGTATACATTGCTTTGGTTGGTCACTAGTGGACATCCAGGTGCGCAGGTAACCCTTTAATGCAGAGCTTCTTCAAACTGAGTGCCAATATGGGAAAAAATGCACACATACTCAAAAGTAATTCTAATCTCTCTACTGCTGAAAGCTGTAGCATGCTACATGCCTAACCTGACAGACACATAGTGGGACGTATTCCAGTATTGTTATAAATGTGGCCTTTATTACCCTGGTTGAATTTTGGTATAGAGAATACAAGTGTTAATATTTTAAAGAAATGCTACCTTTGTGTTATACTGCACTGAGCAGTGTTCAGTAGTTTCTTCGTTGGCTCACAGGCATCACAGACTGTTAGTGAGGGCTGCTGCTGGCCTGCAGGCCACATTTGGACTTGACTGACTGTGAATTATAGCATTGTCACTTTATTGTCTTTTCATGCAGTAAAAGTAATGTCCATGACTCCACTCCCAAAAAGTGTTAGACTGCTCTACCACTCCTCTCTCCTTCCATATGAACTGAAGTCAACCGATTGAGGCACAAGCGAGCAGAAACAAAGTTTTGAGTTTTTTGTCCTTTTCATCCTTCATGCAGATCATTAAAGAAGCTTTGTAATGCAAGTAGCTGCATACTTGTACCTGTAAAGGGATTACTGAATTTAGTACAATAATGTGTTATATTACTGCAGAAAAATATCATGTAGAAACTTCTCACGGTTTCACATGCATACATGGAAAAAATGAGCAGCAAGCAAACAGACTCCAGCACAGAACAGAGCGAGCATCAATGATCATAATAGTGGGCTGCAAACCAGCTTGCAGATTAAAAGCAAGTAGGGAGTTTAAAGCAGGTTAAATCGTACACACTGTGAGATTTATCAGTTGGATAGTAGAAGGGTATCAGCTTAGTTATCAGCTGGCATTGCGATCAGCTGATCTGCCAGGAATTACAGCTAAGTGTGACTTTGTGGCTTGCATAATCTCTTTATTAAACTCTTCTTACCACTGAAAGATATGATTTTGTTCCTGTATTGCTCCAAAGTCAGATGCTTTGCTGCAGCCAATGTTTGGGTGAAGCTGCGCTTTCGCTGATAATCAACCGCATTCACAAAACTGAAAAGGACGTATACATGCAGCAAATCCCGTTTATTTATAGCACATTTAACCACAGCAGACGCTGACCAAAGTGCAGTCAGTATGTTTGATGTTTGGGTTTCTTAAAACTGTAGTAAGGTCTACTTCACAGGATACTTCAAAAACTTATCATAACTGCGTTGTCCATGTAAATACACAGCCTGATTATTGTAGCATATCTGAAATGAGGTACACTCCCAGGGAGCTGGTTATTGTGTGGGTGTTTTGAACTGGTTTTAACTGACACATTTTAGAACTTTGTGATCATTTCACCTGACTTTCTTCTTCGTTGGTGTTGCTTCAAGCTTTAACTTCTCATTTGTGTCTCCATAACCTAAAAAAACTAGAAACTAACTGTAGTCAGATATAGTGTTAACGTTGACGTGCCTACATCTCAAAAATACTTGATGGGTGGCTGGTGGAGCCAGCTGCTGTCAGAAGACTGTTTTTTAATTGGCTGTGGGAATATGTTAGAACATCATTTAACATGCTGAATCTGTCTCTGTGAGAAGATGAACATACTGAAAGGGGTAGCTAAGCTAACCTGTTTTTTACAAAGTGGCACAAACTAGTGAATCACATGACTTGATGACACACTGACAAGTTAGATGACTTGGACAAACAGTTAGTTACACACTGTAGTTAAAATAGTATTCACCCTGCCAGCATACACTGAGAATGGTTTATGAACTATTTATATGGCATCATGTTGACAGTTTAAACATGGGGATCTGCTTGTGGCCTGTGGACGTAAACCTTCTCTGGACATATGAAAAAAGGTCAGCTTTGGTGAGCAACTTTCACTAAGACAGTTTTGTTCGGTACTCTATGTGTCCTGGAAACCATGAGCTTGGTGCACTTTCAAGACTCCAGTTCCAATCTCTATTGTATTTTTCACGGCCTAATACAGGAGCTGAGTGTAGCTTAAATAACAGTTTATAAAGCTGTCGCAGAACTGATGGTGTGGACAATACGGGTGACATATTACAGCCTGACAGAAATCAAATTCCATAAAAATGAAATTGAAAACCCTCAGCGAGGCGGCCTTGCTGCTGAGTAGACAGCTCGTTTTAAAGTTTTCAGAGGACTGGGGAAAGCCGGCTCTGGGTGTTGCAGCCCATTTTTAGAACAAGGCATGGGCCTGTGAAATCAGACACTGCTAATTTTCTGTCATATATTATTTTACGGCTATATTTCTTCCTGTCACTATAAGTTGTTAAAAGTGTTGCCTGTGAAAATCTGATGTATGAGTTGAAGGATTTTACTGTCAGAATATGGGAGTGGAGTCATAGAACAGTGGTGTTTATATTGTATTATAAATATATCCACTGGTGGTGTTACGGGTAGCAGGCACTGATATTCTGATCAAAGTCATAAAACCAGTGTAAAGAAGTGTAATCTCACAAAACTGGAGGAAATAAACAGCATTTTATATAAAATCTTTACTTAAAGTTCAGATCTTAACATTATGATCAAGTGACCCAGTATGGAGTTATAACTTGTGTTATTTCCTTTGTGGTTTTGCCTTGATGGTGTCCCTGCATGGACTAAAGTATAGCTTCTTTTGCAACAAATGTATGATGTATGGCTCACAGGAACAAGGAAAGACTTTTTAAAGCCAGAATGAGCAAAGTTCGTACTTCCAGGGACAAGCATCTCCTGCACTGGCTGAGGCTTGACTTTTTAACGTGCTGCAGTTCTTTTTGATCCCCCAAAACTCTCCAGCTTTTTATTAGCATGTCTTTAAGTTCAGTTTTTTTTAAATTCATGGTGTAACTATAGCCCATCAGCTCAGACATCAAATATTTAAATGCCTCAGAAAAGAATCACTCTGGGGCCAACTAAGATTTCAGTGTGGGCATTAAAGATCAGGACTTTTTCGTTGCAAGTAAGCCAAACCATGCAGTAGAGCCCAACTGATATATCAGCAGACTGATTTTAGCTGTTTGCTGATCTATCATTATTGGCATTGGAACGCCACAAACAACATCCACCTGATCTGAGCAGAGTTGGGAGAGCGTAAAAAGGTAAATAAATAACTACACATTTCAGATGTTATTTAAATCTGTTTATGCTTCGTTTTTCAGGAGGCAGAAAATATCAGCCGATATATCGGAATTGTAAATCACCAAATTTTGGTGTCGGTCTTAAAAGTCCTTTATTGGTCAGGCTCTACCACACAGCAAAATATTAATGACTAACCTCGTGTTGTGGATGGATCATCTCAGACATTCTCTTGGTTGAAGTTTGGTCCATTTTGTGTCTACTTCCTGCCATATGATGGTGTTCTTTTCTGCCCATCGGGGACCCCCAGCACGAACTTCTATCACGAACAGTTTAATCCTCATACTACATCTTCCCTGTGCTAATGTGTTTATATTAGGCTAACCATAGCTCAGCTCCTAAAATGTGAACATTTGGAAACGATAGCTTTGTTTTTATATACAGTATACAGAGTTTGTTTTTCTTTTTTTTAAATCTAAAACTGCTTTTTTTTCTGTTTTTCTTTTGTTGCATAAAGCAGATGCCTCATGGTGATGGCCGCCTGCCTAGCCACAACGTGTCCACTCAGTACCGCATGCATTCCTACTACCCAGCAGCCACCTACCTGGCTCAGGGCCTGGGATCCACCACCTGTGTGCCACCCTTCTTTAGCCTGGATGACAACAATAACAGCTGCTCTGAGACCATGGCAGCCTGTGAGTGACACACAAGAACACCAGACACACACTTCTCAGGCTCCATAAAGTTTTACCCAGACTTTATCAACAGTACATTGAAGGGAGGATTGCACTCAAGTCAAGAGTGCCATAAAATGTACTTTTTACTTTTATTATACTTTTTACTTCCTACTTCTAATTCAATACTGTGAATGTAGGTTTGACCCAAGTGTTTCAGTAGTTGTGGGCTCCAAAGCTACAAAGTTAAAGGCAGTGCAGCTCTGTTTCTTTTTGACATGTTTAAAGATGAAGTAGATTTGATCTCCTGATTTCTGCAGCAGTAGATTTTTGGCACTCTTGCTTCATCTCAAATGGCAATCTCGTCTTAGCATAGCTGCTGACGGGGTTGCTTGGATTTTCTGCCTTTCCCAGTACCTGTGAATGTGGGTAAATCAGATTGTGTATGTGTTGCTGCACATGTTCAGCAGAGTATTTTGGAACTTTGTAAAGAATGCATGTAATTGCATGATAAGAAAGAAGATCCAGCACGAAGCAAAAGCGATAGAGAGGGATACTGGGTTGACTGGCATGACTAATAAGCCTAAATGGGAATTAAGAACTTTTTAAACAACTATTTCGTATGTTTGATTATTTTCAGGCAGGATAATAAGCTTCAGATTGCACTGACATCAGTGACATACAGAATTATGGCTCTGCAGTGGACATCTTTATTAGATTTAATTGTGTTTTGAGAGCACAGGTTGAAAAAGGTGATGGGAAGCATGACATAATCTTGTAACTCATACCTCTCAGATAAACTTGCATATAATAGAGGTTAACATTTGCTTTTTATTGTTATTGTAGACTTTGACGTCTTGATTTTGTGTTTGTTAAATTTTGATTTCTTTAGTGATCCTGTTTCAGTTGATGTTGTGATTTTAATTATTTGTTGTCATTTTTGTTCCCTAAGAGGTTTTCTGTCTGTTTTTCATGCTTAGTGTAGGTCTTCTTGTCTCTGTGTTTAGTATTTTGTCTTTTGGTTACTTCCTGTTTTACTCTGAAGTGTTTGTTTTGGTTGTTTTCTGTTGTCTCGTTCTAGTTTTACTTTCTTTCATATTTCCCTGCTTTGACTGGTTTGTGGGCCACTCTTGCTCATGCTGTTGTTGGTCTGTCAGCCAGGGAGAAGAGTGAAGTTATACAAAGAGCTGAAGTGAAACCGAGTGTTAAAAACAATGAAAAGTGTCACTGCAGCTACTGTCTGTGCTTTTCATGCTGGATTTTTTGTGATTTTTTGTGATCTCGTCGCTCCCTGCTCTATCCCGGCCCACTTGCCAACCAATCAACATTTGGCAGACGCTTACGTCATCTGCTTCCAGCAACGCGCAGTCAGGATCTTGGAGGACTGCACAGGAGCACATCTGGGGTGGTTGAAAACCCCTCTCCCCCCTCTGTCCGACCGGAGTCGTGTACGCGGACAGACACATTTGCGAGAGTATAAAATCAGCTTGAGTCACCCTCGTTAGATAAAATAAGGAAGGAATTAGGAAGGAAGTTAGTTTGGTCGGTCAGTCAGTGGACAGAAGTCACTGCTTCCACTAACCTGTTTTTACTCTTAAAAAGGACATTTTAAGACGTAATTCTTGGACCTTTAGACAGTCTGGAGTTCCTATTTTGATGTTTGTGATGTTCTATGAATATTTAAAACAACTGTTTTTTGTAGTGACCGAAAGAACAAGATTGCGGATACAAGCGGCGGAAATGAGCTTTCTCCGACGGGTGGCTGGCCTCTCCCTTAGAGATAGGGTGAGGAGCTCAGCCATCTGGGAGGGGCTCAGAGTAGAGCCGCTACTCCTCCACATCGAAAGGAGCCAGTTGAGGTGGTTCGGGCATCTGATGAGGATGCCTCCTGGGCGCCTTCTGGGGGAGGTGTTCCGGGCATGTCCCACCGGGAGGAGGTCCCGGGGCAGACCCAGGACACGCTGGAGAGATTATATTTCTCGGCTGGCCTGGGAATGCCTCGGTGTTGCTGGAGGAGGTGGCTGGGGAGAGGGAGGTCTGGGCTTCTCTGCTTAGGCTGCTGCCCCTGCGACCCGGCCCCGGATAAGCGGAAGAAAATGGATGGAACTGCATTTTTTTTTTTTAATCTGTTACCTGTATAGCTATGCACATTTTCTGAGGGTATTCTAATCCACACCTGACCTCATTTTTGTGATCCTCTGATTTACTCTGTCATAAACCTTTAGGTCATATAAATGCTGAAGCAAACAGGATAGAAAATCTATTTTTTCCCAGTGTGTGGGCCTCATATACACCTGTTGCACATGCAGGTGTACAGAGATTTCGTTATATGAAGCCTTAAATCAAATCTAAAGTTTTCTTTTGATTAACTCACTCTGTCTGATACCCTTTGGGACAGGATAATCCAATTTTTCTTTTCTTTCTTTCTATAGTGCTGCCAACTGAGTGAAAAAGAATGATAAGTCCACCTTAGTTGTAGACATTTATGAAAATGCCAGCAAAAACTCCAATTACTGCTGTAAATATAGCAATTTGATCCATTTTCTTGCCCTTCAGCTCAGTTCCCTTGATGTACACATCTAAAAAAAGGGGGTTGTTTTATTTTAAGGAACTAAAGATGAAGGTTGTATTGTATATTATTACTCATATATAAAGGACATAGGGGAAGAGCATCAATAGTACAACATAAATATCCTTCTTTTAGTGAGGAGCGCTGACACCACCAGCATCACAACCCTAAAGACCCCCACATTCCCCTTGTGTCTGTATTTGTTTATGACTTTCACCTGTTCTTTTCCTGTGAGGGTCCCACGTCAGCCCCCTGCTGTGAATCGCCATGCTCCATTACAAGATAACAACGCTCTCTGTGGGTGGCCTCACAGACTGCCTGAATCGTTGGCTTTCACCTTTATTCTGGTTTATGACCTCTCATAAGGAAGCATGTACTTACAGTACTTATAATTGGATCCATATTTTTCAGTATTTTTAATTAATCTGATTTGCAGCGTCTAGACGTTAGAAATTGAATGATCTGATGCACTTTTTAAGATATAGAAAAAGTTGCTGAATTTAAAAGCAACAAAACAGCCTTAAAGAACAGACAGAATTTGTTTACCGTAATAAACAAAACCAGATAATCTCTGCAGCACTACTGAGTTCTTCAGTTTTTCTTTAAGGTAAGAAAAGATATACATTATTTATTACAAAGTTGGGAAAATTACAGCAAAAGTAATTTACAACAAATGTGTAACCAGTGGCTAAAAAAAGTAGAATAGTTTGTAATAAAAAAAATTAAAAATACAGTATGACCAAAAAAATACCTAATAAAAAACTAATGTGTAAATAAAAATAATACAATGAAGTAAGATGAGTGTAAATTTAAATTAAAATGTCAATAATACAGTAAAATATTTCAATTCATCAAAGTGGCTTACTAAATGTAGTAGAAGCACAGTAGTATAGCAGTATAGCAGAGTCAAGTGTAGAGGAGAGTGCAGTGAAATGAAGTGTTGACAGTATGATGATTCTCTGCTGGACAGATGTGCTGCACTGTAGAGAGTTACTGCATGTGGTATGAATGATTTCCTGTATCTGTCTTTGTTGCTGTGGAGCTGAATGACTGTTAGAGAAGGAGCTCTGCTGCCTGTCCACAAAGTGGTGCAGAGGGTGGTCAGGATTATCCATGATGCATAACAGTTTGTTCAGTGACCCCCATCCACCGCAGCTTCAAAAGTGTCCAGTTTGCAGCTGATCACAAAGATGGCCTTCCTGATCAGTTTATCTAGTGTGCTGGTGTCACCAGCTCCGGTGTTACTGCTCCCCCAGCAGACCACACCAAAGTACACTGCATTAGAGATGTCACGATACCAGAAATGTATTAGTTAGTACCAGTACCAGTCGTGATGCTCCTGGAAACCGAAATAAAATGATCATCCCACGCACGAACATAAACTCCTTTATTAAAAAGTGACACGATGGCAGATCATTTATTTAAAATGTTAACATTATAAGTTGTTGACACAGACACAGAGAAATGTGAGGATGTTTCCTGAGTAGCCTACTAATGTTCCTTTATGTTAGCATAAGCATTTAGTGTTAGCCACTGCAAACATTTTAGTCTATGGAACAAAGTTGATTTCACATATGAAGGATAAGAAGGATAATACTTGGTCCAAAAATAACAATAACATTATTTGCCTTTTGTGAATCAGTTATCATCTCCTGGGCACTTTTTGGTGATTGTATGGTAAAACAGTTTAAAAAATAGGCATATTTTTAATCTGTAAAATATTTGAATCATTGAGAGAGAAACTAACTTCAAACTATTAGCAAGGAGTGTACACAACTAGTTCACTAGACAATGAAATGTTCCTGCCTTGCTGGTCAGCAACAGAAATACTAGTCATTTAAACACATTTTTCGCAGTTCCAGCCTGCTTAACTGTTTGTGTCAGATGTTATGCAGCCAGCCACCAGCACACCTCTCTTTCCATGTGACAGGAAGTTGGAAACAAGCTAGATGGAAAGTAAGACAGAACACAGACTGTGACAGAGTAAACTGGAATATCATCTCAACTGGGGCGATTAATAACCACATTTTGCACAGGTGGTAAACTGAACATTAACCTGCGAGGAAAGAAGGTTGCTAGTCTGTGGCGGCAGTGTTCACATATTTCCAGTTGTATTATGTGATTAATTGTTTTTTTAAATGCCTCTTAATCACACAAACAGTATTTGTAGCCACAGTAATGTACCCACGTCTATTAGATTGTGCTCAATTTTGACCAACAGACTAGTCAATTTTTTCTTTCTCCCATTAAATTGACCAATAAATTAATTCAATTCAATTCAGTTTTATTTATATAGCGCCAAATCACAGCAAAAGTCGCCTCAAGGCGCTTTATATTGTAAGGTAAAGACCCTACAGT
>VUQS01059986.1:0-10873 GCA_015108495.1 Heterochromis multidens | reverse complement strand
GCCAAGTGCTTGCTCATAGGGGGTCGTTTGATTGTTGGGGTTTTCTCTGTATTATTGTAGGGCCTTTACCTTACAATATAAAGCGCCTTGAGGCGACTTTTGTTGTGATTTGGCGCTATATAAATAAAACTGAATTGAATATTAAACAAATATGTAGGACTGCTTTCTTGCATTTGTGCAATATCTCTAAAATTAGAAACATCCTGTCTCAGAGTGATGCTGAAAAACTAGTTCATGCATTTATTACTTCTAGGCTGGACTATTGTAATTCATTATTATCAGGCTGTCCTAAAAACTCTCTGAAAAATCTTCAGATGATCCAAAATGCTGCAGTGAGAGTACTGACAGGGACTAGAAAGAGAGAGCATATTTCTCCCATATTGGCTTCTCTTCATTGGCTCCCTGTTAAATCCAGAATTTAATTTAAAATCCTCCTCCTTACATACAAGGTCTTGAATAATCAGGCCCCATCTTATCTTTACCTGTTAAACCCCAAGGGTCTTTCTGAGGTTCCTACTCGAAAATGACATACCCAAAGTGAACTGAGAATTTCTCTGCAATTACAATCTCTGTGTAAACTATCTTGGTATCAAAATAAAGCTAACACTGAGGCTTCATCAGAGGTGGAAGCATCACAGCAGATATTATTGTGTCAAAGTAACTAAGGATGGAACACAGAAAAATATTAATAAGTTTTTATGAGTTTATGAGTTTTTTCCGGGTCTACATTTTTTTTTTGTCTTTTATATCATATAACCCCTCTGAAAATATGCTGCAGTAGATCAAAAACTGAAGAAAACCATGAATCAACATGTGGACATGACCTGTGCAAAGATCGATGCTGCTGAAGCAAAGCAGAGCAAAGTTACAGAGGTTTGATTAGAGACATAGCTATGCATTTTGCAATTTGGCACCATGTGTGAAAGTTGAAATTTCTTTGGTTTTGAATAGCAGAAATTAGGCTTTCTTGATGGAGGTCATTTTTGCAACCAAAAAAAAAAGCGGAAAAAAAGCGGACAACAACACTGTACACAACAGGAGACTGATGCGTAATAAACAAGCGAATAAGGCAGAAAATAACGTTATTTGATGGGAAACTGCTCTTAAAGCACACCGAGAGATGGAGCTGTGCAGGAAATACGGTTTTATCTCGGTGGAAGCAAGACAGCAAAGGTAGGACAGAATTCATGAATTCTGGTCTTTTGCTGCTGGTTCAGTGAATTTTGGTCAGAATGTGACGAAACCTGCAGTTTTGGAATCTGTGAGAATTGCGCTTTAAACGAAGACGTTGCTTTTCCGTGTACATGCCGTCGGGTGAAAGGGGGACTCCACGCTTTGTGCTAGCATCTTTTTGAGGAATCTGTTTACCTATTGTTTTAGCTGTTTGGTGGTCACTGAAATGTTTTGGTGAGCTTTTAACTGAGATTCTGACGTTTCTGTTGATATCACACACGTCTATATTCAAATAACAGACCCGGCGGCACAGCCCATGAAACCAGATGTTCCACCTCTTGCCCCATTGGGGCATTGGGGTTTAACAGGTTAAAGACTTCATAGTAGCATATACCCCCAGTAGAACACGTCGCTCTCAGAAATTATGTGAATATTGATTGAAAGCATCATGATGATGAAAGCTTTCAAAATTTGTAATACTTTTTATTTTATTCAGAGTAATTTTATGACCTTTGTTTCATTGTAGGAGATTTGTTTTACTTCTTTAGTTAATGTATTCTGTTAAAAACAGCTTAAATAAGAGATTCTGAGTTTGTCTGCTTAAAGTTTTTAGTAATCACACTTAATATATTATCCACATTCTTGTGAAGATGTCATGGTTGAAAAATCACTTTAAATTTCAGTGTTCACTCATAATTCTTTATTTGATGCAGGAACTCAAACATGTCCCACAGCACTGATCTTGTAGTTTCTCTGAACCAAGCTGAGGAGAGTCAGCTCCGTGCACAAGGCTTCAGCTAAATGGATGTTAATCTGAATTAAGGAGATGAAGGAAACGCCATCTATCTTTGGTAAAGATAAAGGTGCAGCAATCACCAGGATTCAGGTTTTGTTTAGTGATGAGATGACGAAGGTCCTGATCCACGCAAGGTACCAAAAGATCAACAAAGACCTCAATGAGGGAGCAGGTGGAGACAAAATCTATCTGTGGTACTACAAAGGTTCTTTAAAGTATGATGTTCCCGTCAAGAAGCTGGAGTCAGTATAGAAGCAGATGATGAAGCTGAGAGGTTCACATCAGGCTGGGACAGACTGGCATGTGATCTTAACCAGAAAGCTGGAGGAAAGTGGATCCACATGTGTGTGATGAGAGAGAATCCAGCATACATCTGTGACATCACTAAATTTAAGGGAGACGCTGACCTTTTCCAGAAAGGTTACATCCAAATGGATGAAGACACCTAGACAGGTGCAGGAGGAGACTATGTCTTCATCTGGTACCATCAGACCACTAACCCTGAGGTGACCATCAAACATCTGCAAATCTCTACTAACAAGAGTGAGTATAACAACTTTCAATGTGAGGGCTACACACCAGTGAACCAGGACCTGAACCAGGGGACCGGAGGAAACAAAGTGTTCCTGTGGAAAAGAAAGATGACCGCTGCGATGACCCCATCAAGGCTGCCACTGTGATCACCAACCAAAAAGCTGTGAAGCCATACATGATAGCTGGGATCCAGGTCATCCAAAAAAGCCTCAACACTTGCAACAGTGGTGATCGCATGTACCTGTGTTATTATCAGTGAGAGTGGCCATGGCAACAGAGCTGAGCACGCTCACTGAGGAGAAACTAGAAAATCAAAGATGTTCCTGTTTAATCAGTTTTCTTTCCTTCCTGAAATGATATTCAGTCACTGTGATCTCAGAGGTTTGACTCTACCAACAATCATTGATCCTACCATCAATCCAATCAATCAAACTGGTCGATTGACTCTGTATCACTTTATTCTGATGATTGTCTCTGTTTCAATAAAGTCTCTTTAGCATCTGAAATATCTTTGTGTCATGTGTCAAACCTGAAATGTATGGTTTTTAAGGCCAGCAGTAAAACTGATGTTAAACAGATTTATCTATAAAAAGCTGAAAGCAGAAATTTTAGCAAACAGGAACATTTCACAAATCTGTAAAATAACAGCGGAAAGAAACTAAACATACACCCTCACTGTATCCTGATTATGTAATTATGTTTACTGCAAATTTACACAAATCTGTTCCAGCTTGTATTTAATAAAAAATGTACCATATATTTAGGAATATCTCAGAATAGCAGTAAGTAAAATTAATTCAGTGATATTACTTATGACATCGTACAAGTACTTCAAGTATTACAGCTTAATGTGATTCAATACCAACTGTGCCAAAGATGGAACAGTTAATTATGAACCTGTTATGGAAATGCTACAGTAAATGCTAGAATCATTATTTCATATTGTGTTACTAAGGTAAGTTTATCTTTTTCCAAACATTTTTCTGCCTCCTCCTACAGATTTGTTTTTGAAAAAAACAAACAAACAAATATTAGCACAATTTGGAAAAATATTAAAGTCAGCCTTCAATTGTCTCTGTTTTATTTGCCGTTTGATTATGGTGGCTTAAAATGTCCAAACTTATCGTATTATTGGGCTGCACAGCTGAGGCCCATTATGTTTTATTTTCCAACTAATAATATCCCTCATTTGGCACAGATGTAATCGTAATATCTAAAACTACCTCTGCACTATTTATTTATACTCGGACACAGGTGAAAGCTGCTAAACATTAGAATAAAATTTAGTATGATGTTGGAAAATATTTGAAAGAGCAAAACTCTTATATTTCAATACGTGGTCATTAGGCTCTCATCTCAAGAAGATCAGATACTACATTTAAACTTTGGTCCTTTAAAGAACAGACTGAAGATCTGTATCATCTAAACTGTGATGTTATCATCTTAACATGTCTTTAAATATCTCAACCAGAGAAGTTTAGTAAAAGTTCATATGCGTCATTCACTTCCTGACCTCACAAACAGCGGCAGAGTTTCAGAAAAGTTCTTCACCTGTTTCCAGCCTGTTGATCAGAGGTCACATTAGAGGCTGAATGCATGAAGGCAGATTTGGAAAGTGAAATGTGAGCAGACACACTCAGACAGACCTCAGACTAACACATTTTAACTGGTTCATGTGAACATTTGGATGTCCTGCAGGTTCAACGGTTAAAAAAAACATAAATAATAAAAAAATAAAAATGTATCCCCTTGAATGAAACTCCAGCAGACACATGGAGGAGATGATCAGAGGCTGAAGGAGGTGTTTCACTGATTTTGACACAAAGAGTCAAACATGTTGGGAAGAAACAAACTCCACTGAAAGCAAAGCTGTTTTTTAATGATGACAAAAGTTTCTTTTAAAAAATGACAATCAGCAGAGCATCGAATTAAACAGAGTGAAGATGGTTTATTACACCTAAACATTTAACACAAATATCACCACTTTTATAATAAGATTTCTCCAAAAACAGAGATCAAGAAAAGATTTTTAAAAATGACCAAAAAACAAATAAGTGTCCAAAACATTTTACATGACTTTTGTGTTTACAACCTTGGATTTTGACATTTTTTTTCAAATACACACAGTGAACTACACATCTGTATTACAAGTTTAACTTTTTTCACAAATATACATCTTTTTTGTAAATTTGCTTTTTAGAAAAATACATTCATGCTTAATCTCTGAATACTGTTTTGAATTCTGAATATCATTTTGTGCTTTGTTCTCTAACCTTAACTAAACTGTAAAATTTTAAGGGGTATAATTTAATAAACAGTCTGTCTGTTGGTTCATAATAATCTGATCCTTTTATAATTTTCACAGCTTTCCTCTGCAGCAGATAAACTGGTTCATTTTTGTCTTTATTGTGTTTCCCAGATTTTCCACACAGCAGGTAATGTATGAATTTTTATGTAGTATTGCAGTAGTTTTAAACAGAGATTTTTTTTTTTTACTGAACTTTACATAATAATTTGTGTTTAGTTTTCATGCCCCAAAATTTATTTCCATACACTATTTCAAAACCACTGACTTTAAATTTGACTTTATTCTATGTTTGCACTGTAAATGTCTCTTAAATTGGTTGTATTGCTAATAAACTTTATAATGTATACCTGTCCAAATAATATTAAAATGAAATATTCAGCTGATGATTGCACCAGATGTAAAGACAGAGGATCATTAAAGTTATTGAAGTCATGCTGGGAGGGACATGAATGTCTGGACCACACTGATCGCAAACCATCCAGTAACTGAGATTCTACATGTCTGTTTCAACTGCATACAAATTTTAACACATATCATCTTTACCACGTTCACATTTTTATTGCCAAATATTTCACACTTTAATATAATTCAGTGACATAATGTCACACCTTCAGTTCCCTCTTCACTGTTTCACATTTGGAATTTCTATAGGGTTCACATTTAGAAGACCACAATAATATTAAATATAATAAAAATGGCACAGTGGTTCAGTGGTCAGCACTGTTACCTCACAGTAAGAAGGTCCTGGGTTTGAATCCAGCAGGCTGGGTTCTTCCTGTGTGGTGTTTGCATGTTCTCCCCGTGTCTGCATGGATTCCCTCCGGGTTCTCCAGCTTCTTCCCACAGTGAGGTTAGGTTAACTGGTGGTTTTGAATTGACTGTAGGTGTGAATGTGAGTGTAAATGTTTTTTTGTCTCTCTGCATTAGCTCTGCGACAGACCAGCGAATGGTGACCTTCCAGGCTGCACTCTGCCTCTCACCCTATGATAGCTGGGATAGCCTCCAGACCCCCCACGACCATGAATTCAAATAGTGGTTAAGAAAATCGATAAAAATTAACAAACGTTAATGAACCTCTAAAAACAATAATAGAAAAAAATTTTGTGCACTGGATAAGATAAATGACAAGCCATCCACTATGACAAATAACATATACTGAAAGACAAATGTGGTGCTAAGTGTCGTTTTTGAAATACGACTGAATATGAAAATCTTTCTTCTTATGTGATTTTGTTTGCTGGGATGTGGCTTATTGTGGGTGAAATAGAAGGAGCGGTTTGTTGTTGTCTTTGATTGCTTGTTGTTTATGTTAAAAATTGAAAGTCTTTTTTGTTTTAACAAAAACTGTACATGAATGTACTGGCCCCCTCATCCTGCAGCTGAATGTTCATAAAGATAAAAACTCGGGTGCATTTATCCACCTGCTGCTGAGCTCCGATGCAAGGCCAGAGCGAGCCAAGAGCTCTCGCTGATGCTTTTAATTCGCTTTATCTGCATTTGAATGTACCAGCAGGTAAACGTGTGTGTGTGTGTGTGTGTGTGTGTGTGTGTGTGTGTGTGTGTGTGTGTGTGTTTGTTTGTTCCTAAATGTTGAGTCCAATCAAGAGGAAGTCATTATTAGCGACAAACAATTACATACAAGGTCATAGGAGCTGGCCTTGTGAAGCACAGTGGTCCTTTTAGTTCACACACACATATTCTTACATTTATTGCTCTGCGGGGACCGTCCTCACAGGAATTGCCCAGTGGGGGACTTTATCCCAAGGAGATGTTTGAGTTGCCAAAAAGTATTTTTAGGATTTACTAGACTCAAAAGTCACATCAACATGAAGATGTGACTTCCTTCCCTTCTTTAACCTTTTTTTTTTGCTTTCCTTACATTACCTTCTTACTCTACTTTATTCCTTCATCTCCCCTTTCATTTTTATCTTCATTCAACTTAACTTTTTTTTAACTGTTTTCTCTCTTTTTCTTTTTTATCTACTATCTAATGTTTACTTTAATAACTTCTTCACTTCTAAATTTCTTCTTCTTCCTCCTCACTTCTTTTCTTTTTGCCTTGCTTCTTGTTAATATGTCATCTGACTTTCTATTCCACTTTTCTTAATTTTTATACTAGTACATGCCAGTGCTAAAGTATTGTTTGGCTTGTTTGTGTTGTTGACCTTGAAATTAAAACAATAGGTTGCTTTCATGAGGTGTTGTAGGTGCATAAAGGCCAAAAAAAACAAAACAACCTAGGATATTTAAGCCCGCTGCTAGGTGGCTGCAAGACAGTGTTATGAAGTTACAATATCTTATATAGATAAGAAGCTTCAGGAGCCTAACAGTGGGTTTATAGCTCTGTGTTAAATCTATGCTGTGAGTATGTCGTAATTGCAAAGCTTTCTGAAACGCTGTGCTGTAACCTGACATAGAAATGTAACTACACATCACTGTTGACATATATAACTGTTGCAAACAGCATCAGCCTCTTGCGTAGGCTCTACATAGATTCATCACAGAAGCATAATTCAGGGGTCTATGATGTGTACAAAGAAACAGACAGACAGATTTTATGTATATTAAAATTCCCTTTCCCCTCTTCTTTACTTATCTTTTATCTTTCATGCCTCACATTTTCTGGACTGCCTGTGCTGATTTTCTTTCTTTCTTTCTCCCTTTATTCCTTCTTCCTTCTCCCTTTCCTTCCAATTTCTTCCTGCCATTTTCCCCTGTCTTTCTTTCATAAATTTTTCTTTACATTTTTCATCCTCACTTTTCTTTCTGCAGTCTCTTTACCTTTGCCCTCCTTTTCCCATATTAATTTTTTCCTTGCATTTCCTGTAATTCCTTCCTTCACCCTGTATTTCCTCAGTTTTTGTCCTCTTTTATGTTTCTGTCTTTCTCTGTTCTTCCCAGTTACTTCTGCTCAACCTCTTTTCCTTCCATCCTGCACTTTTCTTCACTTTCTTCACTTTTTCATGTCTTTATTTCCTCCTGGCTCAGTTTTTCATGCTTCTTTCTTTAATTCCTTCCCTCCATCTTTCCTCCCTCCCCTCTTTTGTCATTTATATACACTTTTTCATGTTTCTCATTCCCTCCATCTTAATTCATTCCTTAAGCTTTTTCGATTTCCTCTATTGCTTGCTTCCCTTTACATCCACTTTTTTTTTTAATCTGAGTATTTTTCTTTAATATCAGAAGCACTGTATTATATGTGGGTGATTTGTGTTTGTACAGTGATGCATTATGCTTTATGGGGACTTAGATGCATGTCCCCACAATGTTAGTAGTACGGGAACACACACATATTCAGGCAGTGTTGTCCTTCAGAGTCACTTTACTTCATAATGGAGAGCAAACAATCCTGATGCTAATAGCAATCCTCCATGCAGCTCTTCCTCTCTAACGTCTCTCTCTCTTTAATGGCAGATGTTGAACTTCTTTTATGTGTTCTTTGTTTTTCTAAAATGCCATAGGAGATTTAAAAGCTTCCAGCTAAATCAAAACATCAAATACAGCAGTAATTACGACAGATTTACTTTAGAGGTTCACCTCAGAGCAGCTCTGTCTAGGATCTTTATTTTGTTTTTATTCAAAGGGAGGCACTTTAATTTCTTTGGTTTGACTCACAGACAAAAGTGGCACTGCTGCTTAAAACAAAATGCAGGTAGGTCGAGCATCATTTTAAGAGTGTTAAATATTTCTCAAACACTAATGCAAAGCTGAGATCTTCTGCAGAAGAAATGAAACCACATTAAACACTCACTGCTGTAACTGTTCAATAAAAATACAAAGACATGTTTCTGTGTTCTGCCTGGATGAAGTCAGTCAGCTCAGATTGTTTATTTCTATTTTTCAGCTGAAGTGCCTCTGATCCTGGATAGACTAAAGGCTTTCAGAGCCTCCATCAACTTCTGGTAGTCATGGCTCCTCTTCCCCTTTCTTCAGCTGAATGCTGGTAATTTCCAGGAGAGTATGGGAGATCTTTTACTTGATAGTTTCCTGTTTTCCAGGCAGGATCAATGCAGCTGAAGATAAAATGAGATCATCAACAGAGTTTGACCTAATAATTAGGGTTTTCTGGCAGGATGGGGAAACATTTACCTTTAAATTATGAAGAAATTTTCTTGGTGTACAATTAATTATTATTATTATTTTTTTTTTTTTTAAAGTACCTTGTATGGCTTCTTGTGCAAAAAATTAAGTAGAGATTCACAGAACAGAATATAAATCAGAGAAGAGACAAATCTAAATGTTTTTGTCATTTTCACGCTCTAATTTTGTTTGGTGTTAATGCATCATTTCTTCCTCCATTCCATCAGCAGCCTTGGGTTCATCAGGATCTGTTGGTAGAATGGGAATATAATTCAGTGTCATCTGCATATAAATTGAAATTCACCTTAAGTCACACAGGAAGTTGCCAAATGGGAACATGTACAATTAAATTTTCTAAACCTGAGGTCCTCATAGAGATACTTGTGGTATACCATCATTTGTTTAAGTCTAAGTGGTCCTGTCTCCCTCTTTGTTTTGTTGGGTCATCTGTTGTCTTAACTCCTGTTTCCCTCGTAGGTTTTTAGTTGCCCCAGTTCCCGTGTGTTGCTTGTTTTGCCAGTTTGTACTTTTGAATCATTATTTTTGCTTTCCCATTGATTGCATCGGCTTCTATAATAAAGCTCGCCTTTTGTTCCACTTCAAGTTTGAGTCTGCATTTGGGTCCCATTTTATATTGAAACCTTAACAGATTACCTACAGCTATCACATTAAGTATTAGACATGTGGTTATTAATGTGTTATTCTACCACACCAATCAAACAGCACCTTCAGGTGGAGCGGTGAGATGTGAGGAAGATGCAGAGGATGATGAAGGTGATGGTGATATGTTAGATAACTTTATAATCTGTTGATAGTCATCATTACACCTGCTCATTTCTAGCTGATTAATGCATATAAACTTACCACAGTGCATACAGCCTTAAAAAGAGACACAACTCAACCACGCATGTGCACATGAGCATGCACCGCTGGTGTGCTGTGTCTTTGTTTAGTCATTAAAAGATCGAGGCTACACCACCACCAGTTTATAAATAATAATAATAAAGTCAAATGAACGTTATTGCCAGACTTATTTACATTTTCTCAGTTTAACGAAACACACCTTCACACAACATCAGACTACTCCAGCAGAGGAGTTAGTTATCCTTTATTTATCCAGGTAAAAGTCCCATTGAGATTAAAATCTTTTTTCCAAGAGAGACCTGGCCAAGAGGGCCACGTTACAACAAATACAAATAAAGAAACAAATACAACTAGTAAACCATACAAACAAGTGAACACGAACAGGTGAATCATAAGCAATAACAGATCATTACCAGAGCGAAATTAAAAACAGTCACACTGACCAAAACAGCTGTTCTCTCGCTCCTTTAAAATGGACTTAAACTCTCCCATTGTAACCATTTCTGACAAGTTCAGCTCCTTCTGTAGATTATTCCAGGAAACAGCGGCAGCGTATTTAAAAGCTGTTTTTCCTAATTCTGTTCTGACTCTGGGGACAGACATTTGTATAATATTGTGGGAGCGTAGGCTATATTGGTTGTGGTTTTTACACATACAGACACACAGATAAGAAGGAACCAGCCCAAGCAGAGATTTATAAAGTCACTTTGTTTTCGAAGTTTTAGAAAGTCTGTGTTCATGTCCGAAACTGAAGTTACATTAATTCATTTTTATGTTAAATTAATGATAAAACATGAGTTGTTTCAGATCAGCTGTCTTTACTTTTCCTTTTTTCTTTCCTTCATCTTCCTTTCTGTTTCCCTCATTTCTCCCTCTATTCACTTTTTTCTTCTTTTATTTGTTCTTTCATGTCTTCTTTAATTTTCCCCATCGGTTATTCTTTTATCATCTTTGACTTACCTCCATAATTTCTTCCCCACCTCTCCTTTTCATTCCTTTTTCACTTCCTTCACTTCCCCTCCCTTTCCTTTTTATTTTCCTTTCTTTCCTTTCTGTTTCTCCTCTCTCCTGATCACTTGCTCTCCATCTGTGTTTTGTTTCTGTTTAAAAAGCTTTTG
>VUQS01059983.1:0-18842 GCA_015108495.1 Heterochromis multidens | reverse complement strand
TCTCTTCAAACCCATATACATTCATAGTTATATGCACACAATTAAATACTTAATTTCATTTACATTTATAAAAAATGAAGAAGGAAAGAAACATGAAGGAAAACAAAAAACCCATTTTGCCTATTTTTTTAATCAACTTCCAATAACACTTTAATATTTGCATTTCCCGCAATGCAATACCATGCTTTCCAGATATGTTGCATGGTGGATCAAAATCTGATGGTACTTTTCTGCATTCATAATTCCATCAATTTTGACAAGATCCCCAACATCACAGGCTGAAATGCAGCCCCAAACCATGACAGAGCCTCCACTGTGTGTTACAGATGGTTGTAGACACTCACTGTTGTACCTCTCTCGTGACCTCTTCCATACATATTGACAATGATTTCTCCCTGTTTGCCTTCGTTAAGAATGGCTTCTTGACAGCCACCCTTCCACTAAGACCATTTCTTATGAGGTTTCAGCGAACAGTAGATGGTCCTGTGTCAGGTCTTTGTTGTATGTTTTTTTTTAACTTTTTTTTCCCTCTTTCTTAACGAGATGACTTTCAGATACTGTTCATCTGCTGTAGGTATATACCATTACCCCTTCAAGTTATTCCTTGCAAATATTTAATCAATTCACAAGGTATTGCTAACCAGTTTAGACTGTAGACTCAAAATGTTTTTTGGTCAGCATTTTTAATTGTAGTTTTTTAAGATTTCTGCTGTTTGGACTGAGAAGACATGAGCCCCAACACAGCTGAGACAGGAGTATTATGCTCAACAGGTGCTCTCAACAGAAGATGAGCCTATGTCCACACATACATGGGTATTTTTAAAAACAGGGTTTTCCTACTTTCATTATAAAAAATAACTCTGTCCATGCAAAAAACAATGTTAAGTGCTATCAAGAGCATGCCACAGCAAGAGGTGGTAATATAACAAACATGTTGCCTCACCGGAATTAGCCATGAGCTGTCTAACATGTCAAACTATACCTTTATAAGCCTTTAATTCTTTCAGACAGGTTTTTTTGTGCAGATTTATGAGTATTATCATTTTTGTGGTAAAACTCTGTTAAATTTGACATTTTTGTAAAATAAAGGAGTGGGTTTTGAGGCTTACACTTTTGAATTTAGTTGGAAAGCATGAGCGTGAGACCACAGGCAAATTCTTCAAACTGTGACCGTGAGAACAGTGACAGCTCACAGCCATGGTGAAATTTATCTGATCTTACCATCTAATGAAGAAGACAAGCATGTTTTCGAAATGTGAAACTTATTAGCTCCAGTTACTCTTTGACATATTTATTTTTCAATTAATAGTAAAGTAAAAAACTAATACCTGTAAGCTTTCAACAATATCTTGTAAGGTTCAAACCTAATTTAGGTATCATGCAACATTTAAATTTACCTCGTCATTATTAATACAACCCTCAAGAGCTGTCTGTTGTGGATGTTGACTAAGTTATATATAGATTGCTTTCACTTCCTGCATCATGTTAACTTCTGAGAATATTGTGCTGCATTTTCCAGATAACTGTGGTTGGTGGTTAAATAGAAAATTTCAGTCACTTTGTTTTTTTCACTGGCACCTTATCTAGATGTCTTGATAACAGTTTAAGAAGACTCTTCCTTTCACTGAGATGAATCTAAAAGCTCGAGGATGTTGATTTATAAATATAACCCATGAGATATGTGGTATTTTTTTATTTTACATGACTTGCACCAGTATGTATTGATTTGATTAATATAGTCAGTAAATATAGTAAAGAAATCATATGAATTAACTAACATGATTCAGGACTCTTTTTCTACAGCTGGTAAATGGTGAGATGTACCCTCCTACAGTGTCTGAGGTCCCTGTGCACATGGTGTATCCTGAAAATATCCCTGCTGATAAGCGTCTGGCCATCGGTCAGGAAGTATTTGGTATTCTGCCGGGTCTGACCATGTATGCCACCATATGGCTGAGGGAGCATAACAGAGTTTGTGACATCCTGAAGGCAGAACATCCCACTTGGGATGATGAGCAGCTTTTCCAGACCACCAGACTCATCATTATTGGTGAGTAAAAGTAAACATTTAATGCCGGAATTATTGGAGCACACACTGTAAGCCAAACACAGTAAATTCAGTTGCTAGTCCTTTCACTTTTTATTCATCTTTATCAGCTACTTGTCTGTAGGTTGATGTATTTTCTTTTGGCTACAGTGGTGGTGTGGCTCTGTTTTCAGTGGTGAACCACCATCGGTCAAACAGACTGACATGAAGTTTTGTACAGACATTCATGGCCCTCAAATGATAAATCCAAAAGTCTCTGCTTGAATCTGATTGAATCAGTAGACTGGTATGCAATTATGAGCAGCATGGGTGAAGTATCTGTATGACGGGTCATATTTTAGCTTGTTTTTTATGCAAAGTAATTATCAGTACTCTAAACGTGTCACGGTGAGCCAAACTGCAGTTCCACAGCCAGATGCTAGATTAGCAAATTAAAACAACAGCATGTCAAATTAGAGCAGCAAGACAAAACCTGAAGAAGTTGAAAAGGATAAAGAGAGTAAAGCTTGATTTATACTCCTGCAGCATTTATACTTGTGTGCCAGTGATTTAAAGCACATACTGGCACACAGGTATGAACGCTGCCACTATGTCCCACTGATTTTATTCATGTACTGCAAAAAATGTTAGTGATGTTGGAGTTGAAGCTAAGTGTTGAACGACACTGATTTTTATTCAAATTACTGCAACACAGAAAAGACAAATATGATTACTTCTTCCAAGCAGACCAGTCATTCATCCCCTGCACCCACCCACACACCAATGCCATTAAACTAGAGTACCATTAATCTTGCCCACTGCCATTGGATGGGTGGTAACTTAGTACATTTATTCAAGTAGTTTACTAAGGTACAGTTTTACTCTGGGCTATAACCAGATTTTAGAAATTAGAAGTGAGGTGGATAATTTCTTCTCTTAATGTGTCATATTTAAGGTGTGGCTCCTGAGCTCCAATGACCAATAGAAAAAAGAGACTAGGTCCTAAAGCTGCAGTACAATGAAAACCTGAAATTCTGAAAACTTTAAATGGCTTTATTTTGTACCGCTTCCCTCTGTTGCAGGAGCAACTGTGTGTACAGAAATACGAAAAAACAAACAAACAATGAAATAAAACAAAATAAGAAAATAAAGAATTATCCCTTCACTTGAAATTAAAATAGCATGAGGGCCCTACTGTGCCTCTGATTCATTCCTTATACCCAAACCAACCAACTGTCAACCTAACCCCCTAAACACAACCAAATCAGAGGCACTGTAGGACGGGCCTTTTCAAAATAAAAACAATCTAGAGTGTCACACATTGATTCATGCCAATTTCTGCTGTTGTATTTTGAAAAAAAAAATGATCAAGGTCCAGACCTCGGTGACCTCATAGCTGGACATGAATAGTATAGAACATGGATGTATCTTCCTGGTCAGAAAATGAAAACAACACGGAAGTGCCTTAAACCTGCATACTATTTGAAGGTCACTAGATGGCGATAGCTGTGGATGCAAAAAGATTTTTGGTCCTATACAAGTCTATGTAAAAACAGCTTTCTGACTTGACCTCTGTAAACACTTTCCTGCTGAGCTTATGGGCTCAGTCACTCATTTTGGGTCATAATGAATTTTTTTTTTAAAAAAAGTGTATTTTGTAAATTTTGGTCATGTTACATTTCACAATGGAGGATTATCTATGTTTTGAAACCGCATGCTCATTGGCTAACTACGAGCCGATCACAAATCTTTAGCCAGTGAACATGCAGGTTCTCAGTCAGACCCACCCTTCCTCATCACATCTGTTTTTTTGCAACCAAGATGACGATGGTGAAAGAGCTCATCTCAAGACTTCAAAATGGGACTTTATAAACCAGTGGGTGATGTCACAGTAGCTACATCCATCTTTTATACTGTCTGTGGTTACAGCCATGCTTTTACTTTTACTTTAAGTATTTCTATGTTCCTTCTATTCCACTGTATTCTAGTTACAAATATTGTACTTTGTACTCCATTCAAGAGTTCATCTTGAGTTACAACATTAAAGTAATATAAACATTAATGTCTTAGTAATTAGGATGGTTTAATTTATATGATTCTAAACAGTGTCGTTCTGCATTCTTTTACTTTTAGAATATTTTAATGCTAAAACTTTTGTACTAGTACTTAAGCAGGATTAGGATTTTACTTGAGTAAAAGTGTCTAAATACTTGTTTTGCCACTGGCAAAACAGTCACTCAACACAAAACAATTTTCAGGCTCTTGGGCAATACATTTTGGATCTAATACATACAGTATCTATTAAAGTAAAGGGCTGCATATGAGCTTGAAACCATGATCTTGAAAATTGCACCTGATGTCTTCTATGCCAGTTTTATACATTCTATTTATTTCAGGTTAAATATTCATGTCTCCTGGAAACACCCCTGCATGTAGTTTCTCAGGAGGTGCACTTCTAGGGCGGTGCATGTCTGGCTATGAATGGGTATGCTCTGATTCAACACTGAAACATAAAGCAGCACCCTAAGGAGAAACAGACAATAGTGCAGACATTTCATATAAAACAGTATTAAAAAGACTTTGGTTTTATTTTGTAGCTAAATATAGTATGGTGTCCACCTCTTTTGCCTGAGGTTTGAATATACATATATAAATATACATTTGTGTAATTTTAGCTTTTGTCTTATTTTCATATCCATATACTCTCAGTATACCACAAAGGCAGTTGTAAGAGTTGTTTTAATGTGTATTGAAGTCATTAGTCATTGTCCCGTTTATTGCAGTGCCTCAATCTTAAAACTGTAGGATGTTTTGTTTGTTTGAGGTTGTAAATTTAAAGGTTTTTGCTCTGCTTTGAGAAAGTGATGCCACAATCACTATGTGTGTACAGTTGTTGGTCTTTTTGTGGCAGTGCTTGACGTGTCCGCTGATTGCTGTTTTATTGTTCAAACCACAGAAGACTCCACCAGAGGCCTAATATTTACCCATTCATTTACCAAGAAAGCATTCACGAACTTGGCACTGTTCATTGTTTCACTGTTTTTTAATTAATAAACATGACGAGACAATCGCATCACATCACACAGCCACACAGCTAAGTGGGACAATTTAAATATTTATATACAGTAGTATCTTTAGCAGTTGCATTGTCAATATCACTAAGATTTTAAGTGGTGATATCTTAAGGTTAAATAGCATTTTACATAAGAGACATTATAGATATGACTTACTTTACACCACCTGAAAACCAAAGAGTTGTTTAACTTATATTCCCAACATTGCAGATTTTCAGAAGAAGATTTAGAATAAAAAGAAAAACATATGAAATTTATGTCCATATGTATTGTACTGACTTCTAATTATTAATTGAAAAGCAAAAAGAACAGCTGTAGACATTCCTAGAATCCCCAAAATGTCCAACATATACTTGTAGGAGGTGTACCAAACATTTGCTATGATGGCACTGTATTGCAAGAAGTGCCCATAAGCTAAATAATCCATACTTTACATAAAAGTATTTTATGTATTTCATCTGTATGTAAAGTTGTCTACCTCAGTATCCTTACATGTCTGTGTGGTTTCACACCAACTGAAAGTTAACTGGCTAGTGCAGAAAAATTGCACAAAAATAATATTAATAATAGAGTATTTGTTAAGTTTAACTGGTCTAAAACCAACTTAAAAAAGGTTTGTGTGGACACAGCATTCAGTAGTGAGAGGGAGGCTATACGTTATCTGTTAATCCATAGATGCACTGATGCAGATCTTACTGTACACTTATTTTTATGCTGCCTTGTGCATTTACTCCTGTACATACAAAGTCTTATTTTTTTTATCTATAATGTTGCATGCGCTCAACCTGTGACATTCTGAAGTCAGATTTTATGCTGTTTGTATAAGATTTTCATAGAAATTTACTGCATATCATAACCCTGAAGGCCATGCTACCTTATTGGAAATATGTTCTCATGCAAGTGTTTCTGTTATTTTGTTACCTAATTATAAGAATTAAATTTTCTCTTTAAACTTTTAAGTTTTTTGCCAACCTCTCTGAATATCTTCTTAATTTATTCTTCATTTCAGTTTATCACATCAGCTATTTTTTTTGTTGCCCCCAGGTGAGATCATCAACATTATAGTAGAAGAGTATGTGCAGCACCTGAGTGGCTACATGCTGGACTTGAAGTTTGACCCCTCCCTTCTCTTCAATACGCGTTTTCAGTACAACAATCGGATCGCCCTGGAGTTCTGCCAGCTCTACCACTGGCACCCACTGATGCCTGACATCATTGTCATAGAGGGAGAGGAAATCCCATACTCTCAGTTTTTATACAACGCCTCTCTCCTGATGCATTATGGGGTGGAGAAGCTAGTGGATGCTTTCTCTCGACAGCGTGCAGGACAGGTAGTGGAATTACAGAAATCAAAAAAGGGGAAAGGCAGACATGTATATTTTTTCATTCCACAGTGGCACTGCTTTCAGTTTTTTTTCAGTTAGCATTAAGCAGTACCATCAGCCTAGTGTCAGAAGCACATTTGTGTGCTTTATATGCTTTTATCTTTTTATAAAGAAAGATAAAGCACACTGTATACTAATAAATATCAGTTCTCACTGGGTTATGAAAAGTCAGCTACTTAGGGTGGATGATACAACATGCAGTGCAACACATTTTTCTACATTTCTCAACTCACCTGCATTAAGTTCCCCTTTACAATTACTTCCTAAAATGAAATGTGTGAATAATATCTTTTATTTATTATTTATTTTATAGCATTCAAAGTGGTACAGTACTTCTGTTTGCTGAGGGTTGAGGTGCAAGGTTGAGAACACTAAGTGTTACAAGCTATCAGGCAACAACAGGGGATAGTTTGACACTCACTGCTCATCAGAAAACTTTTTTGTGCCTTGTATTCACACTTTTAGATAGGAGGAGGTCGCAACTCTCATCAAGTGGTGCTCAAAGTTGCAGAAATGGTGATCAGAGAGTCCAGAGCTGCACGTGTGCAGCCTTTCAATGAATATAGGAAAAGGTTTAACCTGAAGCCTTACACATCCTTTGATGAATTAACTGGTAAGTGGAAGAAATATAAACATATGCATGCTCCCTTTGTTATTTATTACACATGTGTGTAACACCATGAAATATATGTATGCATTTTGCTCAACCATAGAGCAGCACAGCACATTTGTGGAAACAGCAATGGGCTTTATGCCTTTGGGTGGGTGTTTCCAAGTCTGCATCTCTACACAGCATTACTAGATACATTTTTTTCTCTGTGTAAAAGATATGATCAGAAAATCCAAAAGTCCCATATAGAATGATAACTTGATCATTTTGTGATACTTAGTAATTGTAAGCAATCTCAGCTGATACCATGAGGAAAAATCCTCACAACTTTGCAGTAAATTGCTAGAGAGCAGCAGGGTAAAGCCGCATCACCCAGCTGAACCCTTTCTAATTGGTGGATGGTGTCAAAAGGTAATTTATCTATATATCACTAGGTAAAGGATTGTGTTTAAGGGAAGGCATACGATGCCATATATGATTTAAAATAGGATTTTATAATCTTATAATCCTCTGTATGATTCATCCATTTTCGTAACTACTTATATAAACAGTCTTGCAGTAGGCCTGGAGGCTATCCCAGCTGACATTGGGTGAGAAGGAGGGTACACTTTTTGACAACAAGCATATTTAGTTATAAACCAAAGCAGCATAAATACTCATCTGATAGTGCTAGATGAAAAATTAGTTTTATTATAATTTATCCTGAGGGTAACTTAAATGTGTGCCCCAGTTTTTACAGCAAACCATTCAATGTATGTTGAGACATCATTTGAATCAGAACTACAAATATCAGCCTTGTGTAGCTTGCAGCAAAGTCAGGGCATATGAATGAAGCCAACCAGTAGTTAATGAGATCAGTGTTTGACTAACTGTTGTCATTAAGACTATGGTAAGTGTACATAAAATTACTGAGAGTAGTTCAGCAACAGAAAAGCACTCTTCTTATTTCACATTCATAACAAAGTAACATAAGAATTAATTGAAACCTCTAATTTACTAATATACTGCCCTTTTTCTTTTCCAAACAGATGACACTGAAATAGCCCGAGGTTTAGAAGAGCTCTACGGTGACATAGATGCTCTGGAGTTTTACCCAGGCATAATGCTGGAGAAAACTCGTCCTAATACCATTTTTGGTGAGAGCATGGTGGAGATGGGTGCTCCCTTCTCCCTGAAAGGCCTGTTTGGAAACCCCATCTGCTCACCTGAATACTGGAAGCCCAGCACCTTTGGAGGTGAGACCGGCTTCAATATCATCAAGACGTCCACTCTGAAAAAACTGGTGTGTCTCAACACCAAGTGGTGTCCATACGTGGATTTCCATGTGCCACGAAATGAGGAGGAGGCAAAACCGAGGAAACCATCCACTGAACTTTGAATTATCACCTGAATTATATTCCTACTCAGACACAGTTTTTTGTTCTTTAATGAGAATGGGTGATTTTAATACTACATGGGTTAACTCAGTAGGTGTAACCCTGCCTGCAGTGAATGACATACCTTACATTTAAGCAGGTCTACCTCATAAAAATACAGCTGATAAATCATCTAATCTGATCTGGTAATCCATAGATTAACTGATATTCAGCAAGACAGTTCCTCGTAACCTTGATTTTTTTTTTTTTTTTTACTTGCTTTGATTTGTAGGCTTTTTAATAAGGTTCTATTTTTTATTTTCTTACTTTGTAAAGTTTATCTGTGACCTCTCTTTGTGTACTCTAGCTTCCTCCCACAGTCCAAAGACATGCATGTTAGGTTAATTATTGAGTCTAGAATTGAGTCTAGAATAAAGTGCTGTATGAAGATATGGTTAGAATGTGATTTGTACTCTAAAGTGTTTTGAGTGGTCAGTATGACTAGAAAAGCCATAGCAACCAAAGTTTAAACTCTGATTCAAATAAGCCAAAATCACTCAGCCTCACGTTTTCAGGAAACTTGTCCCACAGTTGGAGGGTGGGATAAAAGCTGCTTTTTTGTTGTTTAGTCTCAACTCTTTTCAAAGGCCAAGGTCAATGATGGTGGGAGATCCGTAAGCTGATCAGTTGGGTTACTCTATAAATTTATTTCCTGTCAGTGCAAAGTAATTGCTAAACAAATTTAAATGACTGAATTTCTTGTTACTCTCTGTGAGTGAGCAGAGGGAGAAGAAAATGTATTTGCCTGCAGCGCTTTGCAATAAATAGTATAGACTGACAGATGGTCTACCAGTTCAAGTTACTTGAGAACCATCAACCAAAATAACTATTTTATCAACATGATCATTGTATTCCTCTTTTTTTTATACATTTTTAAGGATACTTCTCAGAACAGTTTGCCACCTAACATCTGCAGTCTGTGCATACTGACACTTGAGGTGTAACTTCATGCTGTGGTTTTCCATGCATGTCCTTCTTTTAACTCAGCATGTAGATTGTATCACGCTACAATTTCTAACCTTTAACGACCAGAATACTCATACAATGAGTTTTGTGACAGACAGTGTTCAGACAAACCTGAGATATTCATCATGCAGCCACTCACAAATAAAAATAGTTTTATTCAATTAAATTGTTAATCTGGAAAAGGAAAAAGCAGTGGAGGTCAAACTGTAAAAATAAAGGCCTGTAAATGAATCATTTAGTTAAAAATGCTTTAGTAGATCTACAGTACTGTGCAAAAGTCACAAGCCACCCCTCATTTCTTTATATTTAGCTTCCAAGGAGCCAGACTTTATTGTATTTTTAAAGCGGTCTTGAGCAATAGCGCTCTAGTCTTTCTGAAGGTCTTTCAAAGTTTTTCTTTGAGATTGGCTGCTTTTAATTCATTTTCAGTCTAGTTCTTGTATCTGATCATTTTCAGACGAATGTTTTTTGGTTGTTTGTTTGTTAAGCCACGTAAAACTGACCCATGAATCACTCAAGCATAAAAAAGGCACCTAACTCAAGGCATGTACCAGCATTGTGCCAACACATAACAGACATCTTTAGGCACTTTATTACTAGCAGCCTGTCGCAAAACACATAATTTGTTGCCATTTCTTTAGTTTAATCTATAAAAAATGCCAAAGATAACACAGTTTGGCAAACATAAAATAGTATTTTTGCACTAATAAGATGATTCCCAAAGAGCTATTAGATGAAAACCTGGCATATCTCAGCATGGTATGCAGTGTGTCCTTAAAGAATCTGAGGAAACTGGACAAGTAGAGAACGGAGGAAAAAGTGGCAGGCCTAAAATCTATAGCAGATTAACAGTATCTGAAAGTCATCTCGTTAAGAAATATTAAAAAAACAAAATCCACAGGACCTGAGAGATGCATCTGGCCCTTCAGTCGATCCATCTACTGTCCACTGAAGCCTCATCAGAAATGGTCTCAGTGGAAGGGTGGCTGTCAAGAAGCCATTCTTAAAGAAGGGAAACAGAGAGAAAAGGCTGAGGTATGCCAAATTACACAAGAACTGGACTGAAAATCAGCAGCAGCAGGTCTTATGGAGTGATGAATCCAAATTTGAAATTTTTTGTTTAAATCATCATCAATATGTAAGGACAAAGTACCATCAGATTTTGATCCACCATGTGATACAATCTATAAAGCATCCAATTGGCAACAGCTTCATTTTTCAGCATGATAATGATTCCAAACACTCCCAATGCATTAAAATTGTACCTAAATAGAAAAAAACACACTATGGAGCACTATCAGTGATGGATTGGCCTCCCCAGAGTCGAAGGACCTCAACATTACTGAATCAGTGTGGGATCATCTTGACAGAGAACAGAACAAAAGGCAGCCAACATCCAAACAACAGCTTTGAATGTCATTCAAGAAGCCTGGAGAACTATTCCTGAAGACTACTTAAAGAAATTGCAAGAAAGCTTGGTTAAGAGAGTTCAGGCTGCATTGTGTGACTCTCAAGCTCATTAGAATTGTACAAATTCAGTGTTTGCCTTATATATTGTACGTCCATTTGTCTTTGTCTTGTTGCTGTTTGTACTTTCTCTCTATTATTGTAGGGTCTTTACCTTACAATAAGTAAAGTGCCTTAAGGCGACTGTTGTGATTTGGTGTTATGTAAATAAAATAAAATTGAATTTAATTGAGTTTGCACATTTTCTATAAACAAACCATCTTTGATTCACCCTACAATCATGTGAGTCATTAAGGGTCACAGCGGCCAAGGTGTGATGAAGAGGGGCAAAGGTTATCCAAATTGAGCCTTCATTAAATCACATATGCAAAGGAAAGAACCTCAGACATTAGCCAGGGAGAAACTGAACGATAGATGAAGAACATTGTTGTCCCTTATGTGGCCGATTTCTCAGAGAAACTCAGGTGGATTGACAACTCTCAGGACCAGGTCCAAGGGGACAATTCTATTAGGGGTTAAATATCTGGGACTCGCCATCAGTTTTTAGAATTGAAAAACCTCTTGGATCAGAGGTGAAACATCCTCACGAACAAAACAGATGTCCTGTTGCCTTCATTTGAAGCGCTTAAAACAAGCATGACCTGGATGACTGAGAACCTACACAGACAGGAGGCAGATTACATCAACAAAAGGTGAGACTTTATTGCAGCTGGTGAAACGTCTAAAAGGAAAAAACTTCCAGTTAACCAGAAGACAAGGAACCCAGAGCACAGCAGGAAAGCAAACACAAACTATTCGTACACTGAGGGTTGATTGGAAAGGAGAACCAGGAGGGTAACAGGACACAAGTGAAAGAAATTAAACTCAGGTGAAGACAATTAGGACAATCACAAAAGAGGAAGTAAAACTAACACAAAGCATGAAAGTAAAACAGGAAATCACCAAAAGTCAAATACTAAAACATAGAGACAAGAAGATTTAAACAGGACAGACTTAATGAGGTAGCACAGGAGGCCAAAAGAACAACAGATAAAATCCTCAATCTTAACAATAATTAAAAACTAAAAACACACAAACAGCAGTAAAACCGAACAGAAATCAAAACTTAATGATAATAAACACATCTAAAACTGAAAATATCACAAAACCCTGGGTGCATTTCATCACGGTGATTACAGATTGTTATTTTCTAAATGTACATATAGTTTTTACATTGTACTCCTTTATGCTATCACCTCAGGTCTAACATGTTCTGTTCACACTATGGCTGACAGGATGCAGAGGGTGGCGTCTCGTCTTGTGAGAAACAAGCTTACACTTTTCTGTGGTTTTACCCCACAAGAGGCGGCTAGAGTTACTTCTGTGTCTCATTTGTAAATTTAGTGGCTTTAGATTTAAAAGTTCCTCACTCTGAAACTGCTGTGTCATAACAGCACCCAAGCTGAAAACAGCGAGTAGTGAGCACTTCTGGTAACATAAGGAACAGCAGATAAAATCATCTATTAAATGATTTTGGTACACTTTCAGCAGGGCTTTAAAAGCTGGGGAATTAACTGAGGTTCAAACAGTATGATGAAGAAATAAGATGAAGTTATGCACAGTAATGGAAAATTTTAAGACTCTGCTACTTCTGTGCATTAATCTAACGTTATTGAATGAAAAGCTCCATATTGACTTATTCTGTCTCCATGCAACCTTTCAGAAATAGTACGTGTTGATGTACTGTGTTACATGGCCATGGCAGATAGATAACTTGTCTCTATAAATATTGTAAGCTTACTATCCCTGTGTCAAAAACCATGCAGACTGCTGCCATGCTGTCTGTAATGTTGTTTGACCCCTTTGTAAAACTACAACCTGGTTATGTGTGCCTCAATTTATTTCAGATTTCCACAACAAGCTTGGCGTCAGAAGTGGGATCCCATGGCTGATTGGCCTCTGGGATCTGATACGGGAAGGTGACTGATCATCCAGGAAAAATGCATTTCCATCTTCTACCTTGCATAGTTGAGAGACAAAGCGATCTAACCTTTTGGACCTCATTGCCGTCTCCACTGGGATATCCAAGAATGGACCATGTTCTTCTCAAAGGTGAGAGATCTGAAATAAATTGCTAAAAATTGCTATTGGGAAAAAACAAAAACAAAGAAACAAACAAAAAAACAGAAAGTTATTTATTGTTTCTCCATGTTTACATCTGGTCCGGAGATTAGTCATTACAGGGCCGAGTAAACAGATTATTTTCTCAGGGAGAAAGTAAATTGAGGATTGGGTCCTCTTAAGGTTTACTGCTGTTATGATTGCTTTTGCCAGGTTGTCACGAAAGACAATCTGGATTCGCTGTGACGTTCACATCTATAGTAGAGATTAGTGCGCCAGATAGATAAAACCAGGCATTTGTGAGAAATAGAAACAACTTGATCCACAAGTTCTGCATTTATGTAAAATTTAAGTTAAACTGAGTATTTTACTTTCATGGTACTTGTGCACATGTCACAATGGTTAAATTTTGCTCCATTACATGTATCTGCTAGCTAGAGTGAATAGCTACTTTACAAATTAAGATTTAACATGATGTTTTATTACTGATATGCTTAATCACATTGAAAAAGTAAAAGAACAGGGGTGGTAGATGTTGTTTATATGCTTAAAAATTGGTATTTTTAGCCCATTGCTAGGTGGTTGCTAGGCATGTATAATTCAGGTTTGTGGATATAAATGAGATGGCCTCATAATAACCAGTTCTACCTCATTGCTACTTGGTTTCTAGGCAACATTATAATATCATAATACCTGTAATAGATAAGAATCTTCAGTGGTCGAAGATGTACCTGTGTGCCAAGTTTGGTTGCACAACTCCTGATCCTGTGGGAGGAGTTAGCCGACAAAGAAACACACACAGAGACAGACAGATTTTGTGTATTATAGTAAGGTTAGAAAATGTTTTGGTAACCAGTTTAATAAACATTTTCATGTAGAAAAATGTTGAATACTTAACAGGTTCAGCTTATTAAGCATCAGGACTTGTTTTCTTCTTTTGGCTGCTCCCTTTAGGGGTCACCACAGTGGATCACCTGCCTCCATAGCAGGCCTTGTTTTTATTAATTTGGAAAACTGTTGGTTGGACAAAACAACCATTGTAGAAGTATGGTTGTTTGTAAACCAATAATAAATAAATAAATTGAGCATTAATTAATGAAGAAAATAATAACAAATGATAGTATCAATCACAGGGAACATTGTCCTACACTGAGCACTTTTATTACTGATATACAGTATATGTATATTCTGCTTGTGGTTTTCCAAATGGCCTTTTATATGGTTTTTCATATAAAATCACTGTTCACTTCAAAGAGGGAAGAATTGAGGTCTGATTAGCACAAAGGGACAGAGATCGTCAGACGCCATTGTTGCAGAGCAAGACCACAAAATTGCACTTAACAAGTTTCTCAACTGTGTTGAGTATGTGGACTTTGGAATCTGCCAAGAGTTCAGCTTAACTTCACAGAGAGGCAAACATCCACACTCACTCACACCTACACCTAGTTAGGAATCACCAGTTAACCTATGAGACTTAAGTGTGGCATGCCTCACTTTAGAAGGACCCCACAATTTATATGAATCATTTGCAATACAAAAGAAACCAGGCTGAATTTTAGTGAAGTATAGGTCAGTATGATAGCATTAACTTTACTTTGCCTACATAAATCATATTAATTCATAGTACTACAATCTATTTTTCCCCTGGCCATTCATGCTACACTTGCAGTGGCCTGCCCCACAGTTTGATCTAACCTGCACGTCTCTGGACTGTGGTATAGATACCAGAGTAGTCAGAGAAAACCCACACAGGCACAGGGAGGACGTGAAAATGTAGACACTTTACCACTTAAAAAAACCCACTTTACCACTGTGCCACCTCAGCCTAACTCATGTTTCCTCTCCCAACACTCATCATATTCTCATCATTTTTTTAAACCTCTCAGTCCTGCATGACAATCACAGGCCATTCCCCATTACGAGTGCTTTAGGTGTAACGTCTTTTAATTTTTTAACAATGTATGTGCTTGTTTAACTTTTTATTTTTCTATTGGCCTTTAAGTGTAATTTAACCTGAACAGTCCCAGATAAACTTTCCCATGCCTATTGTCTCCTTGCCGAAAGGTATGAAAACAGTATTGTGGTGTGTTGCATGATATTAGCATCCCATTTGAGTGGACACTGATACAGGATCTGGACTTATGAGGTCTGAAGCACATGGTGACAGTTACAGCTTTTTAATAAGGTAAAGCAACTAACATTTCAACAGAAAGTAGGTGTTCCTCCAGTGAAAGTCTTTGGGTGTACTGCCTAAATGTTCACTGACATACCAGTTACCTTCCTTTGGTTTCAAAAAGGTGTAACAGTCAAATACCTCAACATAATGATGAACCATGAGCCAAAACATGTTTGGTAGACAGGATCACAAAAAATTGCAAAGCATGTATCCTTGGCTGTTTCGCAAAAAAAGACACAAATTAAAGGCTTTTAACTCAAACTACCTACCCTACATCCAGTTAAAATGGCCTGTATAACAGATAAATGAATACTATATATACATTTTCTCTTTCATGGTTAAAAAGAAAACCCTGACAGTAAATGTAGCCAGTAAAGAATAATACACAAATTCCTGCCCTAAAGCTATGAAACACACATTAAAAATGATGTGAATGCAAATACACAATGTTTGCCTCCTTTAGTCAGATGGTTTACATTCATTCTGGGAAACATACTTGTGTTCCTTGCTAAAAGGTAGGTAGAAAGATTCCACTCAAACATTAAGTATGCAGCTAAAGCCTAGAGACAGTTAGGTTATGAAAACTGGAAACACAGAAATCTGCTAACCCTTACCTCTACTGGTCAGTATTTAACACATTTTATCTAAGTGTAGTAAATCTGTGCACAAACATTTAAAACAAAAAGTTTACAAGGGGTTTTGCACAACTGTCAGGAATAGCACCTGTGACACTGCACAGATGTGCAAGGTGAAGAGATAAAATGGGGTTTCATCAGGGATCACTGATGATGGCACATCATTATATATAGCAAGTTTAGGTGGAGTATCTCCGGGGTCTAGTTCAATTCAGTCCAATTATTGGCTGACCAGCACAGGTGTGAAAACACCCTTAAATGTGATTTCGATCAGCTACACTCAAAAAAGTATTATGCCCAAAATGCTGACTTTAACTAATTTAATTACATGTAATTTAGTTACATAAGTACAATTTAAAATGTTAAATTTAATATAATCTGGTCAAACTGGTTACTTGATTGGTATACATTCACGTTATAACAAGCACATTTTCCTTGATGATTATTTATTTGAATAAATAAACCTTTGATTTTATATATTTCAACTACATTTTACTCAAAATTATTGTTTCATGTTTATTGAGGATGAAGAATCATTTTTTTGAGTGTAGATGACCTCATCCCACACCTGTTAGTAATCTATGTAACACTAACTGCACACCATAAATGCAGGAGGTGTCTGTGGATCTCAGCTAGCCAAAACTTTGTTCATATTTCACTTCATGAGCTGTGTGTCAGAGCTGGAGATGGTTTGTCCTATGATGATATTTCTCTGTAGCTACTTACACTGATGCAGCCTGGAAGCTGATTGATCATTCTCCTGGCTGTTAGATAACGTAGGGCTAAAAAGAGGCACAGTTGCTGCGGAAGAGTTTGAAACTGAATTAATGTGAGTACTAGTCCCTACTGCCATTGAAGCAGTGGCTGCTGGGTAGAAATGGACATCGACAGCTACTGTGGTGAGGCCCACAGAGACGTTGTGAGACAGCAGCAGTGGAGGGTTGCCATGTGAGATGCTGAGGCTGTGGTGGATGGGTGCAACGCATGGCTCAGCACTTTGCAGCGTTAAAGAGGAGTGTACGCCTTCCTCGCGTCGGGATGGTGGAGATGGGGAAGGTGAACGGGAGATTAAGGGTGACGGAGGAGGCAAGGTGTCCTGGCACGGGCTATGGTTGTCTCCTCGGTTACTGGTCCAATCCTCAGCGCAGTGCAGCTGGATGCTGGGCTGGGACAAACTGCATCCTTTCTCCTCCTCCAGAGAAGGATCAATCTGAAAGAAGAGTGCACTTCTTAATGATAACATAAGACAAAAATTTATAAAGTGCAATGAAATCATCACGTTGTTGCCACATTGTTATCTTAAAAGACTACTCTGATGATTGAGTATTTCATAAGACTGCTGATTCACTCCTTACACATGCCAATTTAAGTTAAAGACAAACGTCAGCATTGCTTTTAGTGTCGTACTTTTTATTATTATCTTCATGGTTTGTTCTTTTTATTAAACACTTTCTGTTATTGTGAGCTTTTGTACAGTTTTATGGGGTTTTAGCTCCCTCTATGGGTCATACACTGTGCCACAAGTGTTAGTGGATTGCCACCCAGGCCTGGTAATGAATTAAGACTGATTATGTGTCATTTAGCCCCTAGTCACCTTCCACTATCATATCACCAAAACAGTCAGTCCTCTGGAGTCAGTTGAAAGGAAACTATCTGACTCTTAATAACTCCTTAATTATTTAAATAATTTAAAGCTAAATTTTACAGGTAGTTACACCAATGAAAATATTATATATGATAACGGCATCATGCTTGCCAAGATATTTTTTAAACATTTGATATCTAGATAATTAATATTATTGCTTAACAGTAGTGACACCTGTTATGATGTACAGTATGGTTTGGAGATGGCAGCACTGACAAAAATACAGGAGGTGGAGCTGGAGGTGGCAGAGTTGAAGATGCTAAGATTTTCATTAGGAGTGACCAGGATGGACAGGATTAGAAATGAATATGTCAGACAGCTCAATCTGAGCAGTTTGGAGACAAAGAGGTAAAGCTGTGATGGTTTGGACATGTGCAGAGGAGGGATAGTGGATACACAAACAAAATGCAACTCGAATTCCGGAAAAGTTGGGATGTTCTTTAAATTTGAACCAAATGAAAACCAAAGGACTTCCAAATCACATGAGCCAATATTTTATCCACAACACAACATAGATAACATGACAGATGTTTAAACTGAGAAATTTTACAATTTTATCCACAAAATGAGCTCATTTCAAATGTGATGCTTACTGCAGGTATCAAAATAGTTGGGACAGGGGCATGTTCACCATGGTGTAACATCTCCTCTTCTTTTCAAAACAGTCTGAAGACGTCTGGGCATCGAGGTTATGAATTTCTGGAATTTTGGTGTTGAAATTCGGTCCCATTCTTGCCTGATATAGGTTTCCAGCTGCTGAAGAGTTAGTGGTCGTCTTTGATGTGTTTTCCGTTTAATGATGCGCCAAATGTTCTCTATAGGTGAAAGATCTGGACTGCAGGCAGGCCAGTTCAGCACCCGGACTCTTCTCTGACGAAGCCATGCAGTTGTAATAGCTGCAGTATGTGGTTTTGTATTGTCCTGCTGAAATACACAAGGCCTTCCCTGAAATAGACGTTGTCTGGAGGGGAGCGTATGTTGCTCTAAAAGCTTTATATACCTTTCAGCATTCATAGTTTCTTCCAAAACATGCAAGCTGCCCATACCGTATGCACCCCTATACCATCAGAGATGCTGGCTTTAGAACTGAACGCTGATAACACGCTGGAAGGTCACCCTCCTCTTTAGCCCGGAGGACGCAGCGTCCGTGATTACCAACAAGAATGTCAAATTTGGACTCGTCTGACCATAGAACACTTTCCCACTTTGAAACAGTCCATTTCAAATGAGTCTTGGCCCACAGGACACGACAGCGCTTCTAAACCATGTTCAAATATGGCTTCCTTTTTGCATGATAGAGTTTTAGTTGGCATCTGCAGATGGCACAGCAGATTGTGTTAACC
>VUQS01059958.1:0-19565 GCA_015108495.1 Heterochromis multidens | reverse complement strand
ACAATAGCTCGAAAAAGTTTTGAATGAATTATGATAAAACTTTGTAGGGGTGTAGAGTGGAGTCATGTTAACAATCCATTAAAATTTGGCTTACATCCACCAAGGTCTTCAAGGTCAACTTAATGATTTATTGGTTGAAAATTGACAAAAAGCCTTAAAACTTAGAAACTATGATTCTTACAAGTGTGGTGTGTTTTGTGAACATATAGAAAGTACCGTATAAAAAATTAAAATATCATGTCAAATTTGACCTCTGACCTCTCCTTCATGGTCAATAGATTGATCTGAAGGTCAAAGTGATATTAATGCTATATAGTACTATTTATTAGAACTATGTTTCTTACTACTGTTGTTTTAATTGACAACATATAGACGTATAGGGAATGATATATGCAGTTCCGAAATATCACATTATTTTACGTTCTTTGTTATGTACATTTCAGTAACACATTAAATACATAACAATTTGAATACATGTAAAGTGTTCCTGAATAAGTATTATTGTTTTTGGAAAACAAAATAAACTTTTTTCACTTGATATTTATTACTAAAAATTTAAATTAAGTTTACTAAACAATGAAATGAATGCTACACATGTACTATATCCACATAAATAAAAAAAAATATTATTCTCAAAATTATGTCAAGTATATTAAAATGGGTTTCAACAGGGCAAATAACAAAGACCTGCACTTTGCACTTGTTTTTACTGCACTGCAAACTTCTGAAAGTGTGTTTAAAAAGAAAAAAAACAAATATATATAAAATACAATACTATTCCCTTAAAAGTAAATACTGCCCAGAGAGTGAGCTGCCTTGGTGGAGGTTTGCGCTCTCAGAATGCTTCTTTTTAAACACTGTTATGGTACCTCTAATGCTTGATTTATGGTATTGCATTAAATCTGCAGTGCAGTCTGTGGCATAGCTTGTTCCACTTTCTCAGAAAAATGTATTTACATTTAAGTATCATTAAGGGACCATGTCAACTGTCCATTGTCTACAAAATAAGTGTACCACTTGTTCAATCAAATATACACCCATGTAGTAAAGAGGATTTCATAGCTAACTTTCATTGAGTTTTTATTCTGCATGCCTTGTGGTTTACCAATACACGTCAATAACATGCACCTAACAAAAATGCATAAAATGATGTGCTGAAAAAAAGATGATTTTGTAGGCTGGACTAATTCACATGGCTTGAAAACCCTTTGCCTTAAGTACATTCATACAGTTATTTATCTGAGATTAAACTTTTTATATAGTCCCTAAAATACAGTAAACTTGACTTCATATGTTAATGTATGAAATGATGTAATGTAATACTAATACTGTAAACATCACAATTTGGAGATATCAGAAATGACTATATTCAATACTTGCTGAATTTGATTTTATTGTCATGAAATTAAAATGATACCACTCTTTCATAAGGTGTTCTAGGTGCGTAAACGCTACAAATAGGTAATTTTAGCCCATTGGTAAGTGGTTGCTAGGAAACATGATGATGTCATAATCTCGGGTAATTGATAAGAACCTTCAGGGGCCCAAGATGTATGTCTGTGCTGAGTTCGGTTGCTCAACTCTGATCGTGCAGGAGGAGCTTGCAGACAGACAGACAGAGATTTCATGTATTACAGTAAGATGTCTACTGTGACAGAATACTAGCTACATCACATGCCATGCTTGTCATTTTAAATTTTTTCATTTCTATGTATAAACTCAGTTTGTTCTAGAGTTGTCTGTCCTTCCCACATTTCATTAAAAGTAACTGTAAAACATCAGTGTACAAGTATAAATGCAAACAATGATGCCAATTACTAGAGCAGGGATTCTACTCAGTACTATAGATAAGTATAAATTAATACATTATTTATAAATTATACATTATAAAAAAAATTATAATTAATTCATAATTTACTAATTTGATTATAAATTACACTAGATCTTCCTGGTTCCACTCATTTTTAGACACTGTTCACAAAATTGTTTGCTGATGAAAGAAAAAAAGAAAAAAAAGGTCATTTATATGGTTAACTCTGGATGTGAGCACAGCAGCCACATCCAAAAATGTGAAGCTTGAAGTGAGCATAAAATGTCCTCTTTAAGTAAATACAATGGCATGAGCAACATGAGCAGGTGATCCCAGTCATTAAAAGGTTCCTATGGAAACTGGAGGAGATGTTGGACAAGATGAAGTGGAGGTTGGGAGAATAGAAACAGTAGTCAGATAAATGATCCTGTATGCCAAATATGTGGTAATTCTGAAGTTATAGCTACTCATAGACCCATACAAGCATGGTCCTTACATTTTTGGGTGAAAACAGGACGTTATCCTGTGCAAATTGTATATTACTTTTTTCAGTCTAATAATCCATAGAAGAAAGTCTGGAATACTCAGATCTCTCATCTTCTCTATTGCTAAATCGATAAACAATTTGCTAAACTTTGGCTTTATACACAGTAAGTGTATGCCAATTTCATTATCCTGTGTACAAAAATATTTTAACCACCACAGAGTTTGAGGAGTAATCTATGAATTACTGCCACCTCCATGTAATACAAGTCCTGTGCAAATAGTCTGATAAGCATGACTTGGTCTATGGATTTGGTCCTTCACTATACCTCCCAATATTTTATCTATATTATCTGTTTATATTGGGTTTCCAGACACCGTATGTCCTCATTGTGGTATGCTGTGTAACTGTTGTACTGTGAAGACAGGCCTGACTGAGCCCAGAAGGTTTCAATGTAGAGCCCATCCACACTTTAACACAACATGCTTTCTGTTCCACAGGGATTAATTTCAGTTTGAGTGGGGGTGGAGAAAGAGAGAGAGGGAGAGAGGGTGATTGAAAGTGTGTGATTTTTTTTTTCTGCGTCAGACAAAATAAGCATGTAAATTCATCACAGTCATGTTGAGGAGTGCGTTATTCCTAGAGTGAGGTTCAGCAAGGCATGCGAACATTCTTACTGTATATGTAGAAGATCTGTCATAATGACAGTACATGGCAAAAACATCTGTCCTGCTCCAACTGTTACAATTAGTGCAAAATTGGAATAAAAATGCTCAGAAGTTATTTTCAGACAACTGAAAATGCACTTTTTCTCACAATAATACAAGTATAAATACACACATATTTATACTTGCATAAAAACACAGACTCAGACTTAGGCCTACACATTTGTTTTGTAGCCCAGAATGTCATCTTCTCAGTCAAGCGTTCAAATCTGATTTAGGGTGTCTTAGAAAAGCAATCAGAAAGGAGAGCTTCAGTGGAACACAGAAGATGAAATCAGGACTCATTTTATTCATTTCCATAACTTGCCCACAGAAAGTCATTGGAGCAAAGTCATATGTTGGGAATGTTAACGGCATCCACTGATTTTCTCCTCTTTCTAAACAAGTAGCAGTGGAGATGAGTTCACATGAAAGCACAATGTGTTTTCATTTGGAAATATTACTGTATGATCAAGTTACCTCTGTAGTAGATTCAGATCACACAGTAGAAAGATTTAATTTTAGTAATAGCTAATTTAACTAATGAACTAATTTTTCATTTTAATGTGTGGCCTCTTCATTTCCATTTATTTGCATTAGCAATTTGTATTATATATTAAACATAAGTCGGACTCTTATTAGCTTAATATAACTTAAATATGTTTTGTGGTTCATTCACACCTGTTTGTTTTTGTTCAAACAAACTCTAGAACCAGACTTAAGTAAACCCATCTGCAGCTTGTCAGCTGTCAAGTAATCAATCTAATAAAGGATGTGTATAAGCAGCATGTGCAGTATGTTTTTGTAAGATTTTTTTGAAAACCATGCCAACTGGTACTGTATGTGCACCACTGGGGATTCGTCACTAATCAATTAAAGTAAAGTGGTATAAAAATAGAGGTATGTTATGCTTGTGCGTTTCTTAGAGCATTTTTATAATCTAATATTGAAGAGTCACAACCATACACTAACATCCACTTTATGTTTGTAATGTTTGTCAATAACTGGGTCTGAAAAATAAAATGTTAAAGATTTTCTGCCAAGCAGCTAAACTGTAAATTCAGTAATCACTTCAGGTCTATTTGTAACACATGGACTGGTAAATATAATGTAAGTAGCCACTTAGTTAAGCTATATGGGAACAGAGACAGAAATTATTGTACCTGCACTTCTTAAGTTTACTAATTAGTAAACTATTTGCTTAATTTATACTCCTGCATTAATCGATATAGAGCCTACGAATGTAGCCTACACAAGTGGCTGATGCCATTGCCAGTATTATACCTGTGCTCAACGGTGATGTGTAGTTACATTTCTAGGGAGGTACACCTCATGTTACAGCATAGGGTTTCAGAAGTGTTCTTGACATGCATACATGTGGCGTAGATTTAACACAGATCTTATTTATTTAAAAACTATATGTAACAATGTCAATTTAATGTTTAATACATCAAGTAGTGGGATATTGTATAGATGAGCACAGTAAATTCTTGGACTTGCCACTGGTTACCTGGTATCTACTCAGATAACCACCATGGTTTTATGTGTACTGAATAAAAAAAATATATAACTGGAAGCTAGAGTCCCAGTTATCTCTGTAGATAACTAAAAATAATAATTACAAAGATCATTAAAATAATAACATCTTTGTTTAATGTGTAGGAAAACTGAAATTTCAAAACTAATTATCCAGGGGATTTCTTTGCATAATGACTTCTTGATATAGTGACTCCTGTGGTAAACTTAAGCATATCATTGTTGTACATATTTGACAAAATATGATTTTATGTGGTAATGAGTTGGCTGTTCAAGTGTTGTCATGAGCTTTACTCATATGTCCACATCAATACCATACTTTCTATCTACATTAGTAATGTAGGCTATCAGTAAAAAGCTAACCAGGGTTATATAAATAAACTATAGTCTTATTTTTAACCAGTTAAAAATACTATAAAAAAATACTACGAATGTAATCCTTCTACGATAGTATTTTTTTTTTTTTTCTCTTTTTGGTTGGCTGGGTAAGCAGAGAAATTGTACTTGTTTTTCATATTGTGTACAAGATATTCTTGTCCTGTTTTTGTTTGTGCTCTTAGACTAGGAGATGTGAATATATTTACATTTTTTTGGTTTTGGGGTTGGTTGTTTTGCCTTTCTTGAAGCTCATGCATGGAAGCCTAAAATGATTTTGCTAGTAAGCATATTGAGACAAAAAGGGGGACAGGGAGAAGGAGAGAGAGAAGCAGAAAAAATGAAGGCATTTAATTTTTCTGAATAAATGCCTTCCTCACACCGTCTGATAAATGTTTTCTGGGATTACAGCTTTCGCACATCAGAGCCACTCAGCCACTAATCATCTTTACTCTGAAAGATTTTCATTTCTTGTCCAGTCTGTCACTTCAGATTTTCCATGTCAGCTGTAATACTTTCCCATTTGTGCAGCATTGTTCCTTAAGTCGCATTTAAAAACTTTATACAGTACAGTGGGGGTATACAGTGGAATACTGTGTATTATGGGCACATGCAGCTTAATTAACTCACAAAAAATAGCATTAGCTTTTTACATAGACACAAAACAAAGTGTATATTTGACTACAACTGGATTGTGTTTGGAAATAAAACAGTTGGCATTTATCAAGGAGGTAGAATTTTCATGGTGATTATTCCCATTGCTTAGCCATCTCCACCGGCTTTTCTGCTTTTTTTTATAACGAGTAAAATCCTCAAGATTAGTCGCCTTGGCAAATGGCCTGCATTGGCTCTTTGTCACTGTTTCACCATCCTTTGTTTAATCAGGCATTTTCCATTGAGATATGAATCGCTGTGACAAAGTGAGAAAGATAAGCATGAGTAATGATCATCTTAAGTCACAGCCAACATTTTAAGCTACCGCATACTCGTACATGGACAAGGGTGTCTTGAATGAATTAGATTCTGTGAACCACACAAGTCCACACATATATTTGCACGCTACAGAATTCTTAAGATGACCTTAACCCTTTATGCCTTTTGACTGACTTTAATCCTTAGTCTAATCCAAAAATAATTCAAAGCACCCTAAAATCAAGTCCTAACAGAAAACTAATCCTAAAACTACATTTAACCCCAAATGTACGACCATGCCCTGATTTGCCACTTTGAACTTTTCTTAAATCTCATAGGAAGAGGTTCACCAACACACAGGCCACATAGATATGTAATTTAAAAACACATTCTCATAGTTCTAAGGTCTCTTCTCTCTTCCTCCAGCGAGGTTATCCTTTCCAGCATCGATGTGCCCATTGCTGGAATCTGGGAGTGCCTGGTGACCAGTTCCCGTGGCAACATTTCTCAGCAAATGGAAATAGTAGTTCTGGAAACGTCAGCATCGTACTGCCCTGCTGACAGAGTCACCAACAACAAGGGGGACTTCAGGTGAGTGACCTTGCAGCCACACACTATGGCAGATTCATTTTTCAGCTTTGGTATATTGGTTATTTGGAAATAAAGGGGTCTAAAAGTGATAGCAATAGTTTTCTTTTTGAGAGTTAGATAAGAAAACTGGTACATTTCATGTGTTTGCATGGGGAAACACCATCCTGAGCTTGGTCAGGCACCACTACTTGTCATACTCCAACATATTCTGACACATACACAGATAACCCTTCAGTATATATTTCTAATGTGAGGAGGAAAAAAACCCCAACAAACTCTACATCATGAGGCACTTACCTCCAACCAGAAAGTTCCCATCGGGAACATCTGTTTTTTTACACATTCATTTTACTTTCATCTCTTGCTCTATGTTTGGGGACTAAAACTGGTTAGGTTTGGGTAAAGAATCATAGTTTGTCTTAATATACAGTACAATGTCCAATGTCATGCCTATCAGTTCTCAGACGGCACCAGCATGGAAACAATTAGCCTTGCTCTTTCCAGAGATAATAAAATCTTAATAGCTCACTAACCAAAGTAATAACCTGTAGTTTAACCAGTTTTTACATTTCTGTTAACCTAAGCTAGGCTAAGCTTACTGTCTGCATTTGGTTGCTTTATGTCCCCATGACAATGGACTCAGTATTGGCCTTTTCAACTAATAAAGCAAACAAATAATAAAAGTTCTGCTAAAAATTGTGTAAATAAGCCATGTCCTTCAGTCTACTTGTACTACGTGTACTTTAGTTTACCATCTACTTGTGTTTGGTGCTAATGTCACAACAATAATTACTGGTTTTCAAAGCTGACACCAGGAGGTCTCCTGCTACATAAGGCAATAGTTTAACCTCACTATTATTTATTTCACCAGAAATATTTCCAATTATAGAGTAGCATGTTATAAAATTAATTCTCTAATCAGAGCACTCACTCACTCTATTGTTATCACTCCACACAGAGCGCATTTGAGGTAGTTAAGTGTGGTTCTAGGCGGTGTCGTGCTGCTTTTCGTTCCACCTGACACCTGGTGTGCTCTAAGTGCTCTAAGTTTGGCTCATTAACCGTAAAAAAACAGAATTGACTATGTATAGTATAGCAGAGTCTGGACAGTTCATATTTCTTAATAATAATTGTTATGTGCGATATAAAAACTCCTACACACATTATGTCTCAGTGTAGTCCAGATTTATATCATAACTATGAAAACGAGCTCGTGATGAATAACTAAAGTCTCACATAGAAAGAAGAAAAACACCACACATCTACTTGCTCTCCATTTATGCTCCTTTTCTCTGTCCTCAACTCCATGTGACCATCTTGAAGCTGTATTTGCTCACATACATAGATGCACACCTTCCACCTCTCCTCCCTTGTGGGTGTGCTGTTGTCGTGTACACTCTTTTGTAACTGCTGTGCTTTACAGCCCACTTCTAGTGCAGCAAGCGCAGAGGCTTTGTTTCTGCTGGAGCATTGGAGTAATGGGCTGGAAAATGAGCCCCCTTTTTTGTTGGGGGCAAAATTAATGCCATTTATTACTAAGTAGCTGCTGCAGCAGCAGCAATGTGGATGAAGAGAGGTGGGGGTAACGAGAATGGGGTGGGAAGCAGTGTGATGGCAGGTCTCTAGCCTCAGAACAGATTACTAGCCTCCTGAGAGTAGTGCCCCTTTATTTTAATTTTCATAAAGTCAAAAGTGTTTCCACATTAAGAATTTCTTCAGCTTATTTTCTGAAGTAGGATTTTGATGTTGCCTATAGCAGAAAACCACAAACATGAGACACATACTCCTTCTTTGATTGTTGACAAATTGATCAATATGTGGGAGCACAAACAGCTCTTTCCTAAGGCTACAGAAGCACAGACCTGTAATATACAGCGGTGCCAAGAAACAAAACCTGGAGTTCTTTTGTTATCTGCAAAATACAGGTTACTGTCCTGGACTATGAATGTTTGGCTGCCTTTTTACACCCAAATGAGCTTTATTTTATTGAAACACTAACAGGCATTACCCAGAAAATGGAAATGATCCATTTGACTGTAAAATCACACTAGCCCCTATCATAGGTTGGTCAGTAGAGCAGCTCCCGGACTTGGTTCTTGATGACATTATTGAGAAAGTCTCATTTCTTGCTTCAGAGGAGACTTCAGTGAACTTTGTATTACTGTAAGAACAACACTTAATTTGAATTTCCCTTTAGGAGTAACAGGCAAGAGCAGGTTTCTGCTTGAAATATAAATCCTTCATTACATTCTCCATCTGCCACTGTGGTGCATGTTAAAGGTGTACGCAGGCGTTTTTGTACTGCTCTTTCAAAATGTTGTGGAAGTTGACATAAACTGATTAGAGGATTGGAGGACAAGGTATCCTGACTTTAAGGCCCTTGTACGGGTTAAGCTGTACCACTCCACAAAAGGAGAAACTCTACTTTTCCAAAGATCACCTTCAGAGTATTTATATTGCCGTGTCTGCAAGATGCTGAAAAACTGTGATGACATCACAGGAGCCACAGGAGACATTTGTTGCAACTCTTGTCACAGGTTTAGTAGTACTTTCCATGAGGGAAAAAAAACATTCATCCATTCATTTTTTTAACCGCTTATACAACTTAGGGTTACAAAGGGGCTGCAGCCTATCCCAGCTGTCATAGTGCAAAATGCAGGGTGTACCCTGTACTGGTTGCCAGTCCATCACGGGGCTAACAGAGAGACAGACAAACACACACTCTCACATTCGCATCTGTAGCTAATTAAGAATCAGCAGTTAATCTAATGTGGATGCAAGCAAAAAAGCTGGTTGACTACACCTTTAAGTGTATTCTGTTATTAAAGAAAAAAAAAATTCACTGTGCACCAAGTGGAAAGACAATAAACATCATTAATAAAGTTAGTAAATAAAATTAATTCATAAGTCATTAATAAGACAGCACATGTTTCACAATCAAAAATCTGGGAGTCATCTGCAAAATAATTAGGCCTAGCTGTAAATCATTTATGCAAATTAATACTTTCCTAAGTACAGGGAGTATGAAATTGCCATCTGGTGCAGTTTGTGTAGATCTTGATAATTCTGATATTTTTTTGGCAGGTGGCCAAAGACACTGGCTGGCATCCTGGCCTTCCTACCCTGTGCTCCTGCCACCTTTGGCTCTGCACCTCACCCCTCTGGCAGTGGTCCTCACCCCTCGAGCCGGAGGGAGAAGAAGGCGTGGCGACGTTGCGACCGTGCTGGGCGGTGGGCTGAAGAGGACTACACTCAGTGCCCTTATGCCAGTGAACTGACCCGTGTGCTGCATGAGCTCACCCAGGTATCAGTATTCGTGAAGAACTAGTGCCGAGAACTGCTGGGAAACAGGATTCATTCATGGATTCTGTTTTCTTTTCTTTTTTTTTAATTGTCCATAAATCAATCCTAATTTAGCAATTTTCCAGCTTACTCTTAACAGCAAGATTTCAAGTTCATATTCCCTGAAAACATACTACCAACTACATTGATTCACCTGTAGCCTACAGGTATTTCCAGATCTGTATATGAAACATATATGCATAATACAAACTTACTGACAACAAGCTGTTTTAGTCTACCTTCTACTCAAGGGATTCCTACATTAAAGTGACAAAGTTTGCAAAACTACATGAATTACATGAAATTGTGATTCATGTTATTCATCTTAACTGTGTGATGTTTTGTAGAATTATGATAATAGACTGTATGATCATCCTCTCTGAAATTTGCTGCATATTACACATATATTGATTTCACTTCCAGATACCTATTAATACCACCAATGCTCAGCCTTTTGGACAGCAGTTGGTGGCCTTCACCAGCAGGGCAGCGCACTTCACCGATGTAATGGATGTCATTTTTGTCACCCATCTGGTGGAGAGACTGACAAGGCTGGTGGAGAAACATAAAAATGTAAGAGGAAACACAGAGATATACTACATCCAGTGTATTTATAGTGGTACCATCCCAATATTTTACTGCTAAATCAAACTGCTAATATGCCGTGTAAAGGAACTGTTGTGCTCCCATGCTGGGATTTTTACTGTGGGGGGCTATGTGATTTCAGGGCTTCAATGAGTGCACATGAACACGTGTATCACCAGCATTGACATGCAAAATGTTTCTACATACAAAGGTCTGCTTTTTAAAAAATAATAATTTTCAGGAATTAAAAAGTACACTTGTGATCTATATGATCTGACAGATACTTAAATTCTAAATTAGGCTAATCTCTGCTGAGAAACCTCTCTGAATGTGAGTGTGCAAGACATCCAGCTGATAACTAAAACTGCATAACAGCACTGCATATAGAAATGGGGGTGTTAGGCCACTGCAAAAGAGGGGAGAATATTAATATGACTGAATGAATATGCATGGGCTGGTCATTTTATTAAATCCATTAAAAAGGAATTCTTTGCATTCTAAGTATAAAAATGCCAATACCATTGTTAATAATGTTATTGCTTAGGCCCCAGTCATATAGGCCGAGAGACCTGTCGGCACCCCCCCAGCACCTTCAGGTAGCTGGGAAAAATGTGTGTTGACGAGATGTTGCTGGAATTTCCTGGAGTTTGCTGGCTGTCGCTGGGCGAAATCAGTTGCAAAGATGGTGCTGCAGCAAAAAACCCTTTGTGATTGCGCTGTTTGCTAGCAGATTGCCGTGGTCACTCGTAGATTGCATGACTTGTCTGCAAACATTCACTAACTAACCACCAAGCTATAGAGAAACTTGAAAAAGTGCAATGCAAACCATAAATAGTGACCATTTAGTTGCGGTTTACCACTGAAACCAACAGGTTTCAAAAGGTCCAACTTTGAAGGTGAACAGTCTCCATTTCCACTTTGTGTAGCACTTACAATTTCGCAACCGCTTAGTGAATAGTTGGCGAGTGTTTGCAGAAAAATTATTGTCTTCCAAACAAATTGTAGGCAACTGTGTGTAATCTGCTAGTGACCAAAGCAATCTCAAGGAGGTTTTCAGTGCATCAGCGTATACCTCTTTGTAACCAGTGCAAGCAACAGTACACAACCTCCTGCAACCACTCACCAGCTGGTTGGGGAATACATATTTTTCCCTGGAAAACAGTAGTTGCCAGGCTTTCACCGAACTGGACTCTAGGTCTTTGTGACTAGGGCCTTAGTATCATTTATTTAGCTTAACTCAACTAGTCTTCCTCTTATCAAAGAGTGCTTAGTAACACTGAAAACATATGTTGTTTTTAGGTCTCCATTTTTATTTCTGACCTGTTTCCCTCCCAGCCTATGCCAGTTGCTCAGTCTTACTGTCAGAAGAGGTACTTGATCTGCAAAGTAGTACTCAGGGAGAGTTGGAGGGGAACCATGAGAAACATCTGATACCTGCAACTTGCTATACTTGATATAGGCTACAGTCACAATTAAACGAGTTATTAGGCCTAATGGCACATGTGAAAGTTATTTTGTCCATTATTTCAATCAAGACTGAATTTGCCAAGGTCAGCCTCAGACAGCCTTAGACCTTAGTTTTAATTGCTATTCCAATTCTGATTTGTTCACATGCTCATTCCTAGTTTTTTTTCATTGATTTTCCATCACCCTTAGAAAGAAAGAGGTTTGTTGACTTGTTCATCTAGAGTTACCTTAAAGACTGTACTATATAAAAGATGGACGTAGCCACCATGACATCACCCACTGGTTAGTTGCCCCTGTGGTGAAACCTTGGGTTGAGCATTTTTGCCATCGTTACTTTGGCCTTTTGAAACTGTACTAGACAAGCAAGTCGTGGATCAGACTGAAAAACCAAGGAATGTCAGTAACATGTCGATCACAAAGCAGGCCTTCCCTAAAGATACCCTGCTTTATCATCCATCCGTAATGAACATGTATTGATTGAGACTTGAACCTAGCAATTAGGACAAATTAGCTAATAAACGTTTTAGAACCACTGCTCACTGGATCCCAACAATAAACCGCAGAAACTGCCTTATAAGACACGGTAACATGTTTCTCACCTCATACGATATCCCATTTGCCCATTGTGGCACTGGACATGAATGGCACTCATTGTTAAGAAGATGCATCTCGTGTTTGGGCGAGTCATGTTTTTACTCTGAGTGAACTTCTTTGGCTAAAGGCAATGGGATTGTTATACTGGCATCACACTGAAGGTCAGGTTGTGAAAGGGGAACAGTGCTGAGCTTAGTCAAAAGAATCAATATTAGCTCTCACTTGTGCAATTATTCATCATAGGTCACTCGGGAGGAGATATTATTAGGAGATACTTAGAGTTTTATCATTCCTAAGACAATGGGGATGAGACCACCCTCATTCATTGAGTAAAGAACAGTCCAATGAAGCAACAATAAAACGTACAGTAAGTAAATAGTGAACTGCCATCCTAAGGAAGCAATTATGCCCCATTGGAGTTGCTAATCTAAATTAAATCTCCCTATAATGAATGAAGCCACCATTGCCTCCCTCACAATTCTGACTGCAGATTACAAATGTGTCTGTTGTTCTATGATTGATGTGCATGATGAGTCTGCTTCTATGCGTGTGTGTGCTTTACACGTACAGTTTGTGTTAGTGTGCGCAAGCAACCATTTGCATACATGTCTGCTTGTGTTTCCTCAGCTCGGGGACTATATATCAGACATTGCCAGCAACATGATGCTGGTGGAAGAGCATATCTTGTGGATGGCACAGAATGAGGCCAGGGCATGCACTCGTATCGTCCAGTGTGTGGAGCGTATTGCTGACCTGACACTGACTGGAGATAATCAGGCTATTTCTAAGGTATAGCTGGACTACCAAACAAAATACTCACGCTTAAGGCCACACTCAGACAGGGCAAGGGTTGATTATCACGTTAATGTCCCATAGCTTTCACTTTTTTCTCGTGAAAAAAGTGGTTTAGAATAATGAGAAGCCAATTTGGCTTAAGAAGATAGTGAAAAGAAAGCAAGCAAAAGATAATTTGCTTCCTTTCTTGATTTCCTCTTACTTCAATTTTTTCCCTCCCCATTGTCACTGGGGATAAAAGCAGTGGCTAAATTAAAAATACAAAATTGTCTGCCCTCTCCTCTCTGCTCTCCCACCCTTACCTCTCTCTCTCACTCCTAAATCTTGGGTTACTCGTCTTAGGTATCTGCTAACATAGCTCTGGAGGCCTTTCTGATCCGTCCGTCAAACTTCCACAGTTTGTGCTGCACAGCCCTTCGACAGCCCCCCTCGACTGCCACCTCACCCCTCCCTGACAGCCACTCCCACTCTGATAAGGACATGAGCAGAGAGCGTGATGCCATGGGGGAATCGTTACTCAGCTTCAAATGCCACACTGTCAACAACAGTGGCTCACCGGTCAGTCAGCTAAGCAAGGTAAGACGCAAGTTAATAAGCGGTGTGAAGCTTTCTAAAATAATGCCACTATCTTCTTATGCTTGGATCTATTAGCTAGGGGTGAGGAAACAATGTTCTTTGAGTGTTTCTCTTTCTCACTCCCAGCAGGGATTTTTTTTAAACGGCCATTCACTTTTGCAGTTTTTGACTCTTAATCCAAATACAGGAGTGAGAGAAGAAGGAGAGACGATGCTCTGAGAGAGGATAGAAATAAAATATGAAAACAGGAGTACAGTTTGTACACTAGCTCATGGGCACAATAAAATGAATTCCCTGGCGCCATGCTGTTGAAGCATGTGAGAAAGATTACCACCTGCCCTTAAGTCTGTTGTTGCCTATTTGTTCTGGCAATCTGACACCTTGTTGGGGTTTGTTGGCATGCTATAGATCAGCTCGTTATAGGTGGGGCTGTGGTGGGGGCAGGGCCTGCAAATAGGGCAGCAATTTGGGAGTCAGTGAATGCGGACCACTCCCCAGTGATGGATAAGCTGGCCTTGTGTACCTGTCGCTTTAAATCAGCTAAAGCCCTACTATGTCTCCAGTTGTGGCTGTCCCAAATGACAAATAGACGCGGGGCACTGTGCATCTGCAGACAGCAGGCAAAACACTTAACTCCCCTGGCGTTATAGTGTCATATTTGTGCAACATTTGTACAGTTTGCACCCTCTAGCTATTCAGTCCACAGATGAATTCTCCAGTGTACATGTGCATGAACACACTGTCTGTGCATGTTAGTGTTTATAAGCAGGAAAGAGCACACGAGTGCGTGTTTGTCTTTAAATCTGCACGCTTGTTTCATTTTCCCCTTTCTTCTTCATCAAGTCTCTCCGGTTTTGTCAGCAATTACAGCACTTTGTTTGTAGCTCCAGGCTGTGTGTGTAGCTCGCATGCATGTGTATAAATGTACAGCACTGTGCAAAGGTTTTAAGCACCTGTCTTTAATCACCTATCCTCATACAAAGTGCAGCAGGCATAATGTTGATCTCAGGGATGTGTAGGGGTCATACCAACTGCTGGAGAACTCCTTGTTCTTCTTTTGATTGAAGACCTTTTTTTTTTTATGACTCTGGCTGTCTTGCTGCAAATTTGAGATTCTTCCAATCTCAACAGTGTTTCAAACTTTTGCTCAGTACTGTTTGTATTTCTGGAAACTGAGCTAAATTTGCAGTGTCATGAAAAGGACAATACTGCTCTGGCAGAGGTCAACAAATGTGGAATTAACATTTATTTTCATTATTGAGAAGTCATCTCACTGCCAGTACTTCTGAGTTTCGAAAGGTTTTCTTAGAGTAGAGTCCAAACAAAAAATTATATTTTATCTTCCTACTAAACAGTTGCAGCACCGTGCGACCTTGAGAAAAATATTTTAGCTTGAATCTCGTATGTGACAATCAAGTCCAGTACTGTAAAGTGCTTAGTAAAGTCTTTTATGTCTGATACCCTGCATTATTCCAACATTTCAATCACAGATTCACATAGAAAAATTGTTATGAGGTGAATGTCAAAAATAAAAATGAGAAGCTGATTTGACAGCAGGAAATCTTAGTGACCATCAAGCTATTAACTAAGAAAAAAACTCTATTAAAGTCATGCACAACCATATAAAATCAAATAATGCTTGCTAGCAATAGGGTGCTCAGTGCTGCTACTGATAGGTGAATATTCTGTTGTAAAATTTAGCCATTTTGATGATCTCAACACGTTCCTGAGACAGGAAAAAGCAATTTTTTGTAAGTTATTTATTACAAGAAGCGGTAAAAACATCAGTGTTATTGTTGGACTCTTAAAAACAGTGTTTTTTTCCAATACCAAAACTGTTAAGCCCTGGGCCTCTCACTGAGTCTTACTGCTCTTCTGCAGTTGTTATTAGTAATGTCCACTGTACAAATCACATAGGTTGTCATTTAGCTAAATAGTATCTTTGTTTTGCAATGTAAAAAAGAGCAACAGAAATACCTATATATGATTTAAACAATTAAGGCCTCGGCCACACAGACCTAGAGATGACCCTCTGCCAACCTCCGATCACTAGTCAAAAATGGGTATTCCCCAACCAGTTGGCAAGTGGTTGCTGCCTGTTGCTAGGTGAAATCAGTCACCAAAAATGTCCTTGTGATGGCTTTGGTCAGACACAGATTACTCCAGTCACCCGTACTTTGCATGAAAGATGCTAATTTGTCTGCAAACACTTGCTATCTAACCAATAATCGATCATGAAACTAATCGATAGTGAAACTTTAAAAAGTGTGAAGCAAACTGGAAATGGATAACCTTTGCCTTCAAAGTAAAAGTTGTGCCTTACTGCTGCAACTAATACATTTCAAAAGGTGCAACTTTTATTTTGAAGGTGAACGGTCTTTGTTTCCGGTTTGTGCCGCACTTTTCACAGTTTCACTCCTAGTGAGTGAGTATTTGGCGAATGCTTGCAGACAATTTGGCGTCTGCCATACAAACTATGAGTGACCATGGCAATTTGCTAGTGACCAAAGCAACACAAAGAGATTTTCAGTGCATCACTGTACAACTGTTTGCAACTAATTTCACCCAGCGACAGCAAACAACCTCCCACAACCACGGTCCAATCGATCATAGAATACACATTTTTCCCTTGAGACTGGAGGTTACCAGGGGGTCACTGATCGGTCTCTAGGCCTACGTGACTGAGGCTTTAGTAACCGATTTCACAGTGACTGCCAGCAACCTCCATCAACCACTCTGGTTGGGGAATACTCATTTTTCCCTAGTGACCAGTGGTTGCCACATGGTAACCAACCGGTTTCTAAGTCTGTGTGACTGGGACCTGAGATGCTCCAGATATTATGTGATTTTTGGTAAGTGGAGGACTAGTTCTCAGTTATGGATCAATGACAAAATAAATTATAGGTAAATCATTACAATGAGGAATTTGTAAGGATTTTGATGATAGTGATTGTGGATTTAGGATTTTAAACTTCAGTTTACGCCAAGCTAGAGTCCACCATTTAAACAGTGATTTCAATTTAAACTTTTTAAAATTTTACAGAGAATAGTAAGAAGCTAGATCGCAGGAAATAAATGGAAAGAGCTTGATGGGAACTTTTTCTTTACCATGTCAATTAAACACCTCACAAATTTTGACACACTTTAACTTAAAAAATATTTCCTTAGTTCATCCCACTTAGATTGCCATGATAGTACCCATAATTATACATGTTTGGCAAAATAGCTGACACAGTCTAATAAAGGTGCTTCATTGTATAACATAAAATGATATTTCATGTACATACTGTATTACCACTTGGGGATTATTACGTTATCACCAGATAGCTGGCATGAAGAAATCATAATACTAGCAGGGCAGCCAAGCATATGAAACTAAAGGTACACTTTATCTCAGTTAATCTTGATTTAACAAGCCCCACTGAAGAGCCCTACATAAAGAAGTACTCAGTTTATAGCAGCAGGAAGGAGTGTGGAGAGACATTTGGACATATTTACTCCAAAGGTTCATTCCTTGAGTCATGCTGGAGTATGACTAAAACAACATGCTTTATATATACACATATTGGCCTATGATAAAAACATTTTAAAGAGATATTGATGTAAAATTCCAATTCTGTATAGTCCAAAATAAAACAAACAAAAAAAAAAAAAAGTGGAATTAGTCTTAATACCCAGTGGTGCAGATTTTCTGCAGATGTGTTGCTCTTATTTTGCATTTTGATGTTTTATTTTGGAGGTGCATACAATTTTTGGTGTCAGAATTACCTTTTAAATATTTAATATATTTGGGTAATTTTGGCAGAAAAAATCTCTCCAAAGGTCAGTTTTTGGACGTGAGATGAAGAATGTAATATTATTTCCAACTCACTGAATGTGCAGAATGAATAAAGCAAGTACTCTCTGGGCGATTAACACTCTCACACCTGTGATATGCCTGGTCTTGCTCTCTAACGGCTCTGGGGTGAGAAGCAGCACCCTGCTTTGGATCACTTCAATGTTAATTGTAAGGGGGGGCGGGGGGGGACCAGAGTGACATAATTTGCCTATAAAAAGTCTCTTTTCGAACTGGCAGCACCCTGCAATCAGCCTGCGACAGTATGTTTTTATTTGTCCCCCTCTCTCTATAGCTTTCATAAGTAATGTGAGAAACACTTGACCAATTACTGATGATATTGAAAATACAATATCCTCAATACTTAAGCATATGCTCAGGGAACCAGTGTCACAGATAAATGCAGCATTCACTCATAAAGGCTTCATTCACATGGAAGCCAATATTCCAATTCTAATCAGTTTAAAAGCCCAAACATAATATAAGATTATCCATATAAATGCCTCAGTCAGTTTGAACAGGGTTTCAGAGCAGTGGAATAAACCTTCTCATAAATCAGTCAGAGGAAAAATTAAACCATCATACCAACAATTTAACCTGGTGTCTGCCTTCTTCCTTTGTGTGCCCTCCATGTTGATATAATGCACAGGGGCTTCTTCCCTTTCCAAAAATGGCAACTTCCAAGTTTCTGCAGAGAATTTGTTTTAATTGTCTATTAAAGGCAACTATTGTGTTATGAAGAAGTACTGGCTCATTACACCTAAATGAGCTGCTCAGCTGTGGAAACCCATGCCATGAAGCTCCCAGCACACAGTTTTTGTGCTAGTGCTAATGCCAGAGGAGGTTTGGAACTCTGCAGTTATTGAGTCAGCAGAGTGTTGGTGACTTTTACACACTATGCACCGCAATACACAACAACCCTGCTCTGCAACTTTACGTGGTCTGCCACTTTGTGGCTGAGCTGCTGTGGTTCCTAAATGCTTCGACTTTGCAATAATACGAGTTATAGGTGATTGTGAATGTCTTGGAGGGAAGAATTTTATAGAACTGACTTGTTGCAACAATGGCATCCTGTTGCAGTACCATGCTTGAATTCAGTAATCTCTTTAGAATGACCCATTCTTTCACGAATTCAAGTGTTTATAAAGGCAGACTGCATGGCCAGGTGCTTAATCTTATACACCTGTGGCAATGTGACTGAAAACACCTGAATTTAAAACTTAAGAGGTGTGGCCCAATACTTTTTGTATATAGTGTATCTATCTTCAGGGAGCTGATCAAGCTTGTATCAAAGGGATAAGCTATTAAAGAAGAAGAATGTATGACATATTCATCATGTTTGTGCAGATCAACTGAGATCTTGACAGTGAGTCTTTTATAAACACCAGGCAGCACTCAGTGATATTACATGTATACAGCTGACTCAAAACCTTCATTCAAATCCCAGAAAGTTGATTCTGTTCATCTGGACGTAGTGTTTTCAGTGGGAGAAACGTTTCATCACTTATCCAAGTGACTTCTTCAGTCTCAGCTGACTGCAGGTTTCCCCAAACTTATAAACAGTACATTTGCATAATGACCGAAACCAGCACCACTGACTAACAATGGGCCATGAGGTCAGTTTCATGATCATTAGTATGCAAATTGTCATGACCATTGATCAATGGCCATGAGTACCATTCACAGAGAGTTGGGGAATGGCTGCAATCACAGCATTGTAAGATGGTGACAGATGTACTCTTAGGCCCCCTCCTTGGTTCAGAGATGGTCTTTCCCTTTTCATGTAAATGGCTTCCTTGACTCCCCATTCAAACCAGCGTTCCTCCCTGTCCAGGATGTGTACGTCCTCATCATTGAAAGAGTGGCCACTGGCCTGTAGGTGTAAATAGACTGTGGAGTCCTGGCCTGACGAGGTAGCTCTTCTGTGTTGTGTCATCTGCTTAGCCAAAGGTTGTTTGG
>VUQS01059952.1:0-20713 GCA_015108495.1 Heterochromis multidens | reverse complement strand
CCACTGCATCCGATGCTTTGCATTGTGCTTGGTGATGTAAGGCTTGGATACAGCTGCTTGGCCATGGAAACTCATTCCATGAAGCTCTCTACACACTGTTCTTGAGCTAATCTGAAGGCCACATGAGGTTTGGAGGTCTGTAGTTACTGACTCTGCAGAAACTTGGTGACCTCTGTGCACTATGCGTCTCAGCATCTGCTGACCCTGCTCTGTGATTTTATGTGTCCTACCACTTCATGGCTGAGCTGCTGTCGTTCCCAATCACTTCAACTTTGTTACAATACCACTAACAGCTGACTGTGGAATATTTAGTAGTGAGGAAATTTCACCACTGGACTTGTTGCACAGGTGGCATCCTATCACGGTACCATGCTGGAATTCACTGAGCTCCTGAGAGCGACACATTCTTTCACAAATGTTTGTAGAAGCAGTCTGCATGCCTAGGTGCTGGATTTTATACACCTGTGGCCATGGAAGTGATTGGAACACCTGAATTCAATGATTTGGATGAGTGATTGAATACTTTTGCAATATAGTGTATAAGCAAGCATGCTTCTTGTTGATACCTAGGACTTGAGTGCGCATTATATAGGAGGTGCATGAGACAGAGATTTTTTTCTCCTTTTGGAACACAGTTTTAAATAAAAATGTATTGGTGAAGATTTTCTGAGATTAGATGAATCAGATTATTAGTCCTTTCCAAGTGCAACTTTGTTAATCTTCCTGCTTCTATGCAGGCAGCCTGTAGAGTTGCATATTCATGTACTTTTAAGTTATGTATTTTGGTTAGGCATGTCATAAACATGTTTACTTAGAGCAAACCATGCTTGTGACATGGTTTGCTCTAGGCACTACTGAGGGTGTACTATGAAGCAAGTTTGACATATCCAAGCTCTTTTTGTGTAAGAGGGCTCAACAAAACCTGAAGCACTAGTCAAGTTAATGGGTATAACAACAGTTGTTTTAACCTTTCTGTTGTTATACCCACTAGACTTTCTGCTTCAGGCTCTGAGCAAGGGGCTTTTTGACATGTCATTTGACTCTGACAGAATTGAGCCTCATCTACTTTAGTCAGAGACATTATCAACGTAACGGGTTCTAAATAGCTATAAAGAATAGGCTGTAAAAACAAGGCAGAAAATGCTGCGAAAAGTGAATATATTCATGTTACCACTCAGTGTTCTCTCAGTTTGTTCAGGTCTAACAATGGCCTATAGCCTAATGACTGAGATTTGAAAATGACTTTAGTTTGTGGCCAGATCAGAGCGAACGTCATTTTATTGATTGACTCTTCTTGTGATAAATAGACTACAAATAGGCTATTCACTTTTCTTATCTGTTTTCCACTAGCTACAATTCCATCAGTAAAATGGAACTGGTAGCAAAATGGTACCAAGCATGAAAACACCAATACCAACTGACATATACCATCTGCGCTGCTGTAACTTCACGACTCTGCTTGGTGGCATCACTAATGTACACCCCAACAGGCTCCATACATAAAACATTTTCAGAGATTCTATATCACCAAATGATGAGTGAAAATATGGCAAACAACTAGTTTTAAATCAAAAACATAGACTGTGATGATCTAACCACATTAAAAGAAAGCCATCTTTATGAACCACAAAACATACCTCAGTAACCCATTCGTTTCTTTTTGTAGTACTTCATTCCTGAGCTAAAGTCCTGGGGTAAACACCTTAGAAAGTAAAAGATGGATGTAGATTTCAGCATTCTTTCTAATGGCAGGAGGTGACTTCTCATTAGCAAAAGTCTTCAGGTTGTCTAAAGTCTATGGGAAAACAGCCCTTAGCTCCCTATTACCTCGCTAAATACTTTCCTAATGACTTTATAGTCTTAATCTCTAGTTTCAAGTCTTATTAAAAACAACATGAACTTCATTTTGTAAATTATGGTCCTTACTAGAGTCAGAAAGGAGGACAAAGTAAGGTATACTTATGATGCTAATGACATGTTAATCACAGCATTCTCCAGTTTAACAGTTGAAGCCACGCTTGTGTTCAAAACACCAAGATGGCAGTGGTAACCACCCCCCAAATTGGATAAGCGGTTAAAAAAATGGGTGGATGGATGCATGGGTGACATCATGATGACTACGTCCATATTCTCTATAGAGTCTATGGGTTGACCATTCTGTTCTCAATTGCATAGCAAGGTAATGTTACCATGCTTTTGAATGTTGCTACAGGAAAGTCATGCAGTCATCAAGAAGCCAAAATTGCAGTTAGTAAAATCTTTCAAAAGTGCTCATAGAAATCGTTTATGGTATTGAGATGGTAATTGTATGTGTATAAATATGAGATATACTACACATGTAAATGTAGTGCTGTTAAAAAGTATTTGCCCCCTTCCTGATTTCTCAGTTTTTTGCATATTTGTCAAACTTACATGTTTCAAATCATCAAACAAATTTTAATATTAGACAAAGATAACCTGAGTAAATAAAAAATGCAGTTTTTAAATGATAATTTCATTTATAAAGGAAAAAAAGCTATCTACCTACCTAGCCCTGTGTGAAAAAGTAATTGCCTCCCTTGTGAAATCACACATAACTGTGATTAACCACATTTTTTGTAAAGTGGAGTTCAGTCTCACTAGCCACACCCAGGCCTGATTACTGCCAGACCTGCTGAATGAAGAAATCACTTAAACAGAACCTGTCTGACAAAGTGAAGTAGGCTAAAAGATCTCAAAAAGCAACACATCATGTCACGAGCTAAAGAAATTCAAGAACAGATGAGAAACAAAGTCATTGATGTCTATCAGTCTGGAAAGGGTTTGGGACTCCAACGAACCAGGGTGAGAGCCATTGTCCACAAATGGAGAAAACTTGGAAGAGTGGCGAACATCTTAATGATGCCCAAGACTTTTGAGAAAATATTCTGTGGACTGAGATAAAAGCTGAATTTTTTGGAAGGTTTGAGTCCTGTTACATCTGGCGTAATGCTAACATAGCATTTCATAAAAAGATCATCATACCAACAGTCAAACATGGTGGTGGTAGTGTGATGCTCTGGGGCTGCTTTGCTCTTTCAGGACCTGGACAACTTGCTGTAATTGATGGAACCATGAATTCCACAAGAATGTCTGGCCATCAGTTCCTGCCTTGAAGCTCAAGCATATTTGGATTATGCAGCAGGGCAATGATCTAAAACACCAGCAAGTCCACCTCTGAATGACTTTAAAAAAAAAACCCAAAATGAAGGTTTTGGAGTGGCCTAGTCAAAGTCTGGACTTCAGTTTGATTGAGATGCTTTGACATAACCTTAAACAGGCCGTTCATGCTGTAAAACCCTCCAATGTAGCTGAAATAAAACAATTCTGCAAAGAAGAGTGGGCCAAAATTCCTCCACAGTGATGTGAAACACTCATTGCCAGTTATCACAAATTTTTGATTGCAGTTCTTGCTGCCAAGAGTGGCACAACCAGTTATTAGGTTTATTTATTAGGTTTTTCACACAGGGCAGGTAGGTTTGGATAACATTTTTCCCTTAATAAATGAAATCATCATTTTAAAAACTACATTTTGTATTTACTCAGGTTATCTTTATCTAACATTAAAATTTGTTTGATGATCTAAAACATGTAAGTGTGACAAATATGCAAAAAAATAAAAAATAAGTAATGAAGGGGCAAATACTTTTTCACAGCACTGTAAATTGTGCCCTTTCAATTAATCAGTAATTAGTCTGTCATGCATACACAGCTTACATTTGCAAAATATCTAATCATTCAGTTTTTTGTGAAGCAGTTTTACAGTTATTAATCTTAAGTGTCTTCCATAACTTGTCTAAGTGTTTTGAAGGCCTGAATAAGCTGCAGGAATGTAGGAAACCCCTACCCACCCACCCACCCACACACACAGACACTGTAAAGCATGTTGCAGCATCAGTGGGCTGAGTCCTTTTGGATTATTTATGCTTCATGAGCTGCCTCACAGTATGCAAGTCATAGCTATTTAATGTTAACTTGGTACTACCATGGGCACATCACGTCAACGCTTGAGTCATCAAAATGGAACCAAAACAATGAGCATACATATATATCCCATCATTTAATAACTGAGGAGAAGGATTAAGATATTAATCACATATCTACATTTGTTTGAAGATTATATATGCTGCTGTGGATTGGAAGAGCATGCATGTCAGAAGCCCAGTTCTGCCAGAATACAATATGTATTTATTGGGCTCCAGTGAGGACAGCGGGGCTGAACTTTGACTACTATTAGACACTCCAAGCGTTTCTTCTGTCTTTGTCTATCTGCTTCTGTCTCCACACACCCTCTTTCTCCAGCAGATCAGTGTGATGAAATAGTGGACTGCCAAGCCAGAGGCATTTAAAAACTTCTGAACAGTTGCCAGGCATTTCATTTGAGATTTTGAGACAGCAGAAAAGGCCTGCAATTCATCAGACTGGGGAGCACTGGATGCTGCCAGTCTCCTCCACATTCTGCCTATTAAACCCTCAGCAGGAGGGATTCCTGAATCTGCTGCTCTCTTCCAAACAACACTCATATCTGTACATACAGCCAGATACTGCAGCGCTAATGCTTCTTTCAACTGTTTTTCCAACTGAATGGATTTCCTTTAGGCTCTCTCTGTAAAGAACACTGTCTGACGCATGCCTGTGGTGGTTTGACATCAGTTCAGACTCCTTCATTGTCCCTATCTAAATGCTGTCATCCGCCTTCATGTTGCAGCTGCATGTCCTGACTCCCTGCAATAGCAGTTATATTGCTCCGTGATAAAACAGGCTCAGGGTACATAGATCTGTATTCAGTTACAAAACACTTTAAACTTCAGATCTTTTATCATGAGGTAAAATACTGTGGTGATTTCTCATGGTCCATCAGGAAGATGTATAGTGACTGTCAGGGCTTAAGCTCTAAATATCCCATGGCTCTTATAGGGGTAGTATTAGAGGTAGGAGTAGAGTTTAGTTAATGTCTAAGCCTTTTATATGATTTTCGCCTGTTTGGAATGCCCCAATGGAAAAGAAATTTATAGCAAACTGTATGACAATTAGAAATATAACATTTTCTACTTTTTAAAAATTTGCCTATTTAGCATGTGGCTAGAACAAAACCCAACCATAACCCCAGATAGTTTGCCATCTATGAAATATAATGTTGATTATTTGTTGTAACTGTCACATAGCAGTATGATTGTGTGCACAATTTGTTACTGTTGTGTTGGTGCTGTTCTTGATCCATACTAATCAATGACCAGTCACTTTTTAATCATGTCTTATCATTGCTACTTCGTGACAAAGGCCACATGTAGAAGTCTGCCTTCTATGAGTTATGAGGTTGAAAATAATGTATACAGCAAGAAACTCTAATTTATTCAAATTAAGTCGACTGGCTTTAAAACAACTTACTTGTGAGTTGTTTGAAATCAGTGGGTTTGTACTGTATTTATTCTGGATACACTGTTGGGAAACTAGCCAAAGAACAAACGTTGAAAAGTTTGAGAGATAGTCATGTTGATTAAATTCTCACATATGAGGGGTATACTATGAAGGAAGTTCAACACAGCCAGGCTTTCTTTGCGTTAGCTAGCTCAACAAAACCTAAAACCCCAGTCTGAGATAGCAGCTATCACAATGGTTCTCAACTTTCTCTGTTAAGCGGGTTCTTCTACTTAGGTTCTTTATGTACAGAAGGGGTGTTTCATGCATTATATGACTCATCTAAGGAAATGAACCCTGTGAGTGCCGTCTAGTCCAATCAGAGACGTTAGCAGGTGATGATGATAATATAGTGATAAAAATCTAGAAAGCATATAAAAAATAACAGTAAAATGCAACACTGTTGCAAATGAGACTAAAATAATGCTGCAGAAAATCAATCTTGGGATTTAGCAAACAGAGAGGTAAAATAAACATGCTAATTCCAGTTAATTATTTTAATGCTCAGTGCACTTTGGGTGCTGCTGTTTATTTCTAAGGTGACAGGTGCAGATTAGTGCTCTGAAACTTTAAACTGGATCCATTTAAACATGAAGGGTTGCTGTTCACAGCATAATAAACGAGACATGGAAGTCACTTTAATTTGTTGGCAGTAAAATATAAAGTAAAATGAATTTTATTGATGAATAGGTATTCTTGGTGTGTGGTCGTTGATCAGCAGCGTAAGAGACTTTAAAGTTTTAAACCAATTTTAAACCAAAACTCTGAATTTAACCCTCTCCCGACCAGGTTATGTGTTCAGCACAAGTTACCACAGTGATTTAGTCAGATAAAAAGAGAGACACTTTCGTGACACAGAAAACGTGTTTAAGCTTGAAATAGCTCACTACCCATTAATTTCACTTTGTAGTACACCCCTCTGGTGTGTGGAATGTAATGGTTGAGACCCCAAATGCAGAATGCAGGAGGCAGAAAATTCCAACAAAAGATTCTTTTTATAGTAAACAAATAGTTATAAAAACTTAAAAGTCCAATAACACAAGGTGCTAGGAGAAAATAGGACTTAGGAAAACGTACAAGGGAACACACAGAGATGGCTCAACAAGGAGCAAGACTACAAATACACAGAGCTGATTAGGGATTGGACACAGGTGAGGAATGAGAGATACTAAACATCAATGAACTAATTCAGAGGTAAACACAGAAGTGCAGCATTATACAGACCTAGCCAAAACAGAGGAGAAGGAAACAGGGAAACACAGAGGAGACTAATAAGGTAAAGACAGAAACCAAAAACACACAACACTGAAAGCCACCGTATGAATAACAAAGTTAAACAGGAGCCCAAATTGCAAAACTGAAACTCATTACTAGGATAACCATAAAGTAAAAACATGAATTTAAGACTGAGACAACATAAAGCCCACTATTATTATAAAGGAATCAAAATTGGAATCAGAAAATTCAAAAAACTCAAAAAAGTCAACACTTCAAACACTAGAATAACAATACAACCACAAAAGAAACCCAAACTGAAAGATATTAACACAAATTGAAAACTCAAAAACAACACAAAACCCTTGGATCACGATATAATCTTCATGGCTTTGAAATTTGCGTTTGCACTTCTAGGCTACCAGGCTACAGTTTTTGGCTGAGGAAACAGCTGACAGTTTTGATCCATATAGATTGTTGTCATAGCTATGAGTCTGGTATTTTAGGATTTTAGGCAAAGCTAGGCTGTGAGTTTAGCATTTTATATAACCATAGTAGTGGTGGTGCAGGGACAAGTCCCCCTAAATACTTAGAGCACAGCCACCTCCACATTAGTCCACACACAGGCAGTTTGATAATCATGGAGAAGGGAGAAGGAGCAGCAGCTCCATCATTACAGTATTTTATCTTAAAGTCTCAAAATCAAATAATTTGTCAGCTATACTAGGTAAATGATTTTGTTCTATACAAGCGTTGTTGCTAGTTTTCTAACTAATCTTACAATAAAGTTGCCTGGCCTTTTTGTTTTTGTCAGCTTCAAAAATTTTGTTTAAATTGATTATTCCTAAATCCTAAAAATCATCCCAAAACATATATGAAATGCTGTGACTATGCATAATGTTTCAAACATAAGCAGAAATCCTACTGAAGTACATCTGAGCTATTAAAGTCCAGGGGCCGATAAATTAATTCAAGTAGAGTAATTCATCATAGAGATGACACATTCACATTTAAAGAGGTTATTTCCCCAAACAAAACATAACAGTGGATAGAATATGTGTGTGTTTCAGAAATAATAAATGTGAAAATTGAATGGATAGGACACCAACTATCTGAAAGTAGTACCCCAGCTGGTAGTAGTGCCTGGTTATTATACCTCAGCTTGTGTTTTCCTTTACATAAGTAAGGACATCCTAATTTTGCCAAGTGGTTATTGTCCTTGTGGCTCCCTGATCCATACTGGAAACTGGATTTGTTCTATGCATGTGCAAAAATGTATGTACTTCCATCACTGCTATATAAAAGGAATAGTTTTCTTGCCAGTGTTGGATTAAATTTACTGTACTGTTGTTACTTAAAATCTGTATATTATGCTCACATTCTGTGTATTTACATTATGTATATTTTTTCCTTAAAAGAAGAAAATTGTTAAGGAAAGCTTCAAGGAAAGCCACACTTTATGTTAACAATTTCAGTATACCTTTTTATATACATACTGACTGATGTTTGACTTTTACATTACCACCAGAATAACGATGTTAGCCAACTTTTCAGTTCAGGGATTACATTCAAACCTTCTTCATCAAAACAGTGTTTATTTGACATAAACGTAGCATAAAAAGTAAGGAAATCTGTGTTTGGTTGATTATTTCTGTGTTGTAACAATGTTTGTTGCCAATAAATCTTACACAGTTGGAAAGCCTGTTTATTTCCCCTTAAATGGTGCCACATTTGTAAGGAAAATGCATTTGTGGGTTGAGCAGCAGAGTTGAGTATGTGTGTTGCGCCCATGAAAAACTTTCAATGCCAGTGCCAAACAGCTTATTTTGCTATTGACTCTTGTTTGGTGTCATATATTGGATTGGATGATTGAAGTCTTAAGATACAAGACATGTTGGCTATTTAACAATTTTATTCATTTAACAAACAGGGGCCTCAGTAGCATGTGGAAGAACCATACACAGCCACAACAGCTTGGCACCTCCTCCTCATGCTGATCACCAGCTTGGTCTCACACTGCTGTGGGATGGCATCCCATTCTCCAACCAGCATTTGCCAATGTGGTTGTGTTGGTCACTCTGGCATGAACAGCACGCCCAAGCTGATCCCATAAATGTTCAAAGGGGTTGAGGTCAGGGCTGCAGGCAGGCCATTCCACCCTCTCCACTCCTAAATTCTGGAGGTAGTCTCTCATAAACCCCACTCTGTGGGGGCGAGCGTTGTCATCTTGGAGGATAGAGTTCGGTCCCAGACTGTGGAGATATGGGATTGCCACTGGTTGCAGAATCTCATCTTGACATCTCTTTGAGATTGCCTCCAATGAAGACAAGCCTTGTTTTTCCAGTGAAGGAGATGCCGCCCCACACCATCACACTGCCCCCACCAAAAGCTGTTACCCTATCGGTGCAGCAATCAGCATAGTGTTCTCTGCATCTTCTCCACACTTTGAACCTATGATCCAATTGCTGTGACAGAATCTGGACTCATCGCTGAACATAACGTTCCTCCACATGTTCAGGTTCCAGTGCACATGTTGCCGACACCAGAGCAAACGGGCCTGACGGTGAAGGGCAGTCATGACAGGCCTCCTGGCAGTCCTATGAGACCCAAGATTGGCTGTGTGCAGTCTGTTCCAGATTGTCTGGGTAGAGAGCCATCTACCATATTGTCCTCCAAACCTTGACTGCAAATCTGTAGAAGACTGCCTACAGTTCCTAAGTGCTGACAGGGTGAGGAAACAGTCTTCTTGTGCTGTCGTCTTCTTGGGACGCCCACTTCGCTGCCTGTTTCTGATATGCCCATTATATGGAACTTGGCCTTCAATTTGGAGATGGTACTAGGGCTCACTCCAAACAATGCTGCAACTTGGTTTTGCAGAAGACCAGCTTGAAGTTGTCCTATGGCACAGGCCCTATCCAGAACAGTCAAACATGACATGCTTGGAGTAGACACCAAGTGACCGCTGTAGCAGGGTCCATGCTCACAGGTGCTGCTAATCAGGCATCAATCAGGCATCACCTTATTGTCAGCACCTGGGGTACCAGAAGCTCAAAACAAGAGTCAATCACAAAATAAGCTGTTTGGCATTGGCAGAGAAGATTTAGCAAGTTTTTCATGGGCGCAACCCACATACTTAACGCTGCTGCTCAACCCACAAATGCATTTTCCTTACAAATGTGGCACCATTTAAGGGGAGATAAACAGGCTTTCCAAATGTACAAGATTTATTGCCATGAGGCATTGTTCAATATAAATTCTTTTTAGCTCTGTTTTGGACTTCACGAGTCCCTGAAACAAATATCTGGCTCTGTAGCTGCTAAATTGTTTACAGTTTGTATATCAAAGCAAAGCGTCAGAAAACAGCTGTTTGCTATTTGTGAATGATGCTGATGATATGGTACAGCTGTAGGCTCTAAAACCAAATTAATGACCTAAAACTTGCTTTAAAGCTGTGAGGAGCTCTTTACTATGAGTGCCTTTTTGGATGCAAGAAGTTATATGATCAACTTTTCAGTTGTGTATGTATTATATTTGTGTAGCTTGCAAGTCCTTTGGCATGCAGTGGGATTTTCTTTGTTTGTTTGTTTGTTTGTTTTTCTTAGTTTTCTTCTGTTTTGGTTTGATATTTTTTAGAGGTTATAAGAACATAAGTGCTCCGTAGTATTTTAACATAAAGAGTAAAACACCAGGTCGCATTTATGTGTTTACTTAATATTAATAGTGAAATTATTAATGGAGACCATAAACTAATTTGAGGATTTTCTCCCTTTAAACTAAAATCTGACCTAGACATGGAAATAAGAAATATCTGATTTCAATGTTGAAAAAAGTATCAAATGCGTATGTAGTCCAGCTGCACTAAACCCTGAGAGGGCCAAACCAGATTCTCCTTCCCTGAGGTATATAAAAACTTCTCTCTCTTCTTAGTTTTGTGCTGAAATAATCTCTGGTGAGAGCTCAGGGGCTGGAGAGGGCTTAGGATAAGTCAGAATGACAATTAGTGGAATGACACATCTTGACACATCAGACCTCCAAACACCCACTAATGAATCATAGGAGCCTGTCCAGAAATAGCCCCTGCAGCCCCCACAAAAGAACAGCCGAACGCCTGTGTCAACTTCGTTTTGCATCCTAACCTGAATCAGTATCCTTGAGCCATTTGTACTCAATGAGGAAAAGCAATCCAACAAATCCTCTAATCTAAATAATCATATAGTGTGTTTGTACCTACTTACCACATAGGAGCATACCATGCCATACAGAAACATAGCTAAAAGGTAAGCTAATATAAGCTTTTTTTCTTCTGTTTAGACACAGAAATAAACTGGTTAGGTTTTGGGAAATAAAAAACAAGTTTGTTTAAAATTATGGAAAAAGCTAAGGTTTAAAGAAGAACATTCTACAGGCTCCCATGTTAAAAAATGTTTTGTTGACCCATCCATCTATTGTAACCCCCCCCTTATAGGGATTTTGATACTCTATAAAAATGTCACCATACTTTCACTATTACTTTTTTCCCCATTATAATCAAGAAATGATGAGTGTAGGCCTATATATGTGTGTTCATTACACTGCTGAGCTGGTTAAGAAACAGAATTTTATGACTCCCTAAATGAAATGTGTAGAAGTAGTTAAAGTTTGATACTTTCCAGGTCAACTGTTCTCGGCTGGGAGGCAGAAATGTACCCTAACCCAATAAAAGGAATATCAATATACAACTAAAATTTCATTGTACTGCATTCCCAATGTGAAGACAAGGACACATGATGCAGAATTCATAAAAAATTATAATAATGATAACCTGACTGGATTAAAGCCAACTGAAAAAAATAACATTTATATTTGTGTAACATGTACTTTTCTAAAGTTTATAGTGCTGGGATCCCAAGTGAGTTTGCAGGATTTTCTGAGATTGACATTTTGGATTTGTTCAGTGTATTAGTCAGAAAACAAAATAAAACATTTCCATCAATAACAAATATCACAGTACTCTTAAAAATGGCATTAAACCATGCAGTATGGCCTACTGATATTTACAGAAAACCTAACATGTAGACATGCATGTAAAGAAATCCTGCCCCTCAGTAGGGTATTTCAACTTTACTGTCAGGGTGGTGTAATAAATCTAAGAAGTGGTAAAATTATTAACAAGAAAAAAACAATATTTGGTTACACAAGATTATATGGATTTCATGTTATACTTTACCAGCATCATCTTTCAGTAACCATTTCATTTGTTTCACAAATTTATTAATAATTAAAATGTTTCTGTGGTGCATTTGTTATATACAGTTAGCAGTTGTTGATGACCATTGGTGGGGTTGGTGTTAGTCCCACTGCTATGTTCCACATTTATTATGTAAGAGGCTGCTGTGTGAATGTATAAAATACAAGGCAGATCCCCTGTGCCACTGTCACATTGCAAGCATGCGCCTGTATTAGAAGTAAACATGGAAGGATGTTTACATTACCCTAAGATTCTTACTGACCTACTACATTTTTATCTATTCTCCTCTGGCCTGTTTACCTGCACTCAGCACAGACTCATACCACTCTGTCTCTGGTTTACAAGTATTAGTCTTTGTTGACTGTGCTGGTTAGGAGTCAGATAGTTACTGTAAGAATATCAGTCAGAGACAATCAGAGGCAGATAGGAGCAGATCTTCTCATAACGTGTAGGGGAAGAAATTATAACAACAGAGAAGGCAAATTCTATTTTTTCTTGCCACCCTATTTTAATCTCAAAATTATGATTTTTGCCAAAAAGTAAAGAGCTTGCATTTGTGAACTTTCTTTAAATTAAAAACATTTTACCAAAATATATTGAAATGCATTTCTTGAGTAAAGATACCCCATTTTCTACTATATATCTGCTTTTATGAGCAGGATTATGTATATATGAATGAAAACTCTGCCAAAGCCCAAATATTCAAACTTACACTGTTATCAAGCTAATCTTTCCACAGTTTTTGTACCACTGGCAACCCTGATGTGATTTAGGAAATCAAGTTTAATGCAATGTAGCACTAAGTAACAGTGGCTGGTTTCCTTTGTGTTCCATCAGTACCAAAAAATAAACGTTTACATCAACAGTGATACACAACTAAATGTTATAATGAAGGCATTTTCATGCACATTTACACCCCAGTATTATTCAGGAGGCTCAGTATTTCCATTTGGGCCATGAAAACACCGTTTCCCATCTGGTATAAGCTCCCTCCACAATTATGTGCTGGGATAGGCTCAGGATATCCTAATGTTATTTTGTTGTCACACTAAGTTCTCTATCCATAATAATATCCAAAGTATTCAGCTCAATTATGTGTGCTGGGATATTTGTGATTAGGATATGAATATGCATATAAACAGCTTAGCCCCAAAATGACCTCAAATGGAGCGTGAGCTGGTACCCAGCATTTTCTCTGAGTGACTGTGTTCTTTCGTGCAAAGTCATTTTCACTGAAATTTTCCAATCAGCTTGACTTAATAGGCCCACCATGGATACTTATGATTATAAACAGTCTAATATTTTCATGCTGCCTATTTCTTTACTGATTAATGTCTTGGCTTTCATGTTGATATCAAAGTCAAATTTTATGGATGACTAATTTTCTGCTTAGATATTAAGCATTTCATACATATAGTCAGAAGTCTAAACCTATACAGGCTAAAATCACAATGTGAAATAATTTTTCAATTTGACAGCTGTCATCAAAAATCAATTAAAGATGGTTTTAATCCTTTTTTCAGTCATTCATGTACTGTGATTTCAGAGGTCTTTTTCACTGATGATATTACATACTCAGACAAACATATGGTGAAAAAATATAGACCTGGAAATATTTTTTGGTAATATGTGCCGTTGTTGTGATTAACAGTTCAAAAAGAGGAGCCACGTGAAGACACAGTAGGTAGAACAACAAAAGATACATTAAATGAAAGTTACAGAAAAGTCCAAAAGGAAAATAATCCAGAAAATCTACAAAAATATGAGGAACACACTAAAGAAACACAGAGAATCACAGTGGCACAAAATGTACGGAAAGCAGGACCAAGCGTGGGAGGGTAATTAGATAATCTGAGATAAGATAGAGGGAAAAAAATAGACTACTGGGAAACAAGAAGGCAAGAAGTAACAAAGAGCTACTTTGAAGGTTAGAGAAAACTAGCCTTCAAAGTAAAGCAGGAAGTAACTGTAAGATCATCACATTGGCAAACATGAAGACAGAAAAAGGGAAACAGAAGCCCTAAGCCATAAAAGTAAAGAGGCTTGTAATAGAAAATGGACATTCAAATATTCATATTAAAAAACAAATTAATGTCACACTTACAACAGACAAAGATAACCCAAGTAAATACAAAATTTTGTTTTTAAATGATGATTTCATTCATTAAGAGAAAAACGTTATCCAAAGCTATCTGGCTCTATATGAAAAAGTAATTGCCCCCTAAACCTAATAATAATAACTGGTTGTGCCACTTATGAGCATTTATAATAACTGGCAATGAGTCTTTCATATCGCTGTGGAGGAATTTTGGCCCACTCTTCTTTGCAGAATTGTTTGAATTCAGCCACATTGGAGGATTTTCGAGCATGAACGGCCTGTTTAAGATTATGCCAAAGCATCTCAAATGGATTTAAGTCTGGACTTTGACTAGGCCACTCCAAAAGCTTCATTTGTCCATTCAGAGGTGGACTTGCTGGTGAGGTTCCAATCATTGTCCTACTACCCAACCAAAGTGCTTTTGTGCTTCAGGACACGAAGTGATGACTTTTCCAGACTGATAGATGTCAATGGCTTTGTTTCTCAGCTGTTTCTTTAGCTTGTGGTATGGTGTGTTGCTTTTTGAGATCTTTTAGTCCACTTCACTTTGTCAGACAGGTTCTCAGGTCTGGCAGTAATCAGGCCACACCCAGGATTTTTCTTTAATTTCATCAAAAATCTCTCTTAAAGTGTAAAGGTGGCAAGGATGGCACTTTCCTTATTTGGGGTTCAGGGTCTTGAAAGGGTTTCTGAGATGTCCCTGTCAAAATGAAATTTGGTTCAGTTTCACTGTCCCTGTAATCTCCCCTGCAATAGTACAGAAAGGCAACAAAAGGATCCTTGAGATTAAAACCTCTTTTTAGTACTCCAGACCTCTATTAGGTCTGAATTGATTTTTTTGACATAAAAGTTTGGGCAGCATGACTCTAACTTTATTGAATTTGTCTGTGATTACATCTGTAATTTGGCGCATCCTAAGGTGTGTAGGCAAATTGCTGTTATTTGTTAAACTTCTCCAAGAGGGGGTGGGGGGGTCTTGGACAAATGGGCATCCCTGTTGGATCAGAGATGGGATCTCCTAAAATGTTATCAGCGCCCTTGGATCTGAGAGTTATAGCCTTTGAGGTATGTCTCATATTGGGCATATTTAGAATAGGACACATGCACTCTGTCTTGCGATAACGGCTGAATCCTGGAGCGTTCGTGCCACGCATGCACCGCTGGAGCGCACGAACCCAGTCGCACCGCCCTCCTGTCCGCCTGCTGCCGGGAGGAGCTGAGGAGAGAGCAGACCGGAGCGCAGCGGTACCTTAGGGATGTGGCAGCAATTTTTATGCTTAGAAATACCCTGTGAAATTCGCAAAGTTTGTCTTTTGTAAGAGCTAAAAGAGAAAATCAAACCGTGTGTGAGAGAAAAAACAAATCTCGCGGAGGTGCATCGGTCGTTAGAGAAATTTCTTACGGTGCTTGCCCGCCTTCCTGGGCTCTGTCGTACGAGATTGCGAAGCGCATCGGAGCCGGTGTCCGTGCCAATCTAACCATTAGAAGACAAGAAAGAGAAACAGAGAAAAACAAAGAGGTCATTTGCTCTACATAGTGCCTGCCTTCGGTCCACTGTAGAGTCTGCCGATGTGGAGGTGAGTGCAGATGTCATGTTTGTGGGATGTTGGCTGGTTTGATATCGAGTTGAGGTGACGGATGCTGAAGGTAAGGCCACGTGGCTATACTGATAACTGTACCAGCACGCTTGTTCTGGTTCTTATCGAGCTCTGCACAGCATGTCACCGAGATGGGGACCCAGTCATAACTTTTGCACATTACAGCCTCCCTCACTGCACAGGCGTCACAGTATGTGGGGTTGCGTGTCTGATAACATCAAAAATGCAATAAGTCACACTCAGAGAGCGTGTATGCAATTTCTATCCAGCCTAGCAACCAGGCGACACCAGAGGGAAGGAGTTCATATCTTAAAACACATTGTGGAAGGCTTTAAAAAAATTAAAAAAACAAATAAAACAAATAAATAAATAAATGAAACATTTCCCACATAGCCACATAAACATCCGTGACATGTGATGTCATAGTTTCAGGCTGTGCTATATTATAGGACCATATTCAAAACATCATGGCACATGATACGTTTATATTTGATAAACTATTGCTGATAGATTAATAAAGAGATTTGCTATCTAATAGTCCACATTTTAAATTAATTTAAAAAATTGTAAAAATTTTCTATAAAGCGTTTGGAGTTATAAGGGTTTGGTATTTTTTAATTGCTAATTATTTTTTTAAATAAAATATATTTGGACTTTTGGACTATTGGTTGACCAAAATAAGCAGTTTGGAAAATTTCTTCCTGGGCTTTTACATCTTTTGATTCTTCTTCTCCACTTTTGCACATTTTAAAGACTTATTCATTGTGTAATTGAAGAAGTCAGTAGATTATATAATAAAATGCTAATTGGCTGCAACCATGCTGCAAATCAAAACAGCATCTATATAACAAGAATAACATAACTCAAAGAAATGAGCAATAAATATGAATATCAGAAAAATGCAAGCACTTTGCAGTTTTGCAAATTAAAAGATGAACAACTTTTTTTTAAGCTATGATAGCCACAATATGAAAAACACAAGAAGGGATTTCACTTCTGAAGGCTGAGTTAAAACTCTAACAGTAAGGCTTCACCAAAGGCATGCATTGTCCTCAAAGTCGTCAAAGAATTGCATCATCTGCCAGAGCAGCTCATGGCCTGCGGTGCGAATGACAGCTCCATGGCTCATCTGAGAGGCCTGTAGCAAAACAGCAGCTCATTACAAGAGCAGCGGCTTGGGCTTCCTCTGGCAGGAGGCTGCTGGCTCATTAGGGGTCACAGAGGGGCGAGTCTCCCACTATGAGCTCCAGCTTGTTACCACAGCACTTTGTGAAATCGCTGTTATTTGGAATGAATTCATTTTTACAGAAAGATTGAAAAGACTTACAAGAATCAGTTGTGCCACTAAGCAATCCAGAAAAGAAAAACAAGAAAAGACAATATATATATATTTAAATATACACACACATATATATATACACACATACTCACACACATATATATATAGACACCTCTCCCTCCCATCTCCCAAGTCCCTCCCATCAGACAAGTATGCTAGCATTAAGTTGATGCTATTGGCTTCACAAGGTGAAGTATTTTGTTCAACCCAGTAACCCAGTGTGTGACCACATCTTTATTCCATTCCACTTTATACTTCTTTATGTTACTCATCTGATCTGGTCTGAAAAGACCTGTAATTGGCCAGGCTCAAAGGAGGTCTTTGGAGTCTACTCAAGTCTACTTCTTTCTAAGGCCTCTTGAACAACAATGTGCCCAAATGATGTTAAAAACATGTTGTTCATCCCAGCTTTAATAAGGTATTTTTGATAATGGAAGTGAAGCTTTGAATTAGATACAACAAAAAATATTTAGGGCACTTTATCATTGACATCAAAAAAGAGAAAAAAATAAGAAATTGGCTACTTATATATTGCAAGAGATGCTGCTTCTGATTGCCCCAATCCTCAGTGTAGATTTGTGAAGTAGGACATTTCTCATTATTCAGTGTATAATGCTGCAACCGTTATCTGCTTGAAAAAAAAAAAACACAGTCAACCAGAAGACATAGGAAAAGATGGGGCCAACTCCACAGAAGTCATCAAAAATTTTTCACCAGTACATACATTTACATAGAAATCCAGACATCAAGAAGCAAGCCAAATGCAGTGGTCACTGACCCACTGTACAATTACTACATCCTACTACAGTATTTGTGTATTTACAATTTTTGGACTAAAAGTTACACTGCCCTTTTTTGGTAATACTAGTCCTGTATCAACAAGTGTATCAATACTCAATATAATTTTTAAAAAATTAGAATTTTCTGGCAATTATTTCTTGGTTCAGTCTTTAGTATGAAATATGAAGCAGAAGCCTGGCTAGAACCAACAACGGACCTGTACCCCCCCCAGTGTAAAAATGACTAGACTCGTAAAAAAATGAGTCATATTTTTACATTCATTTCTACTGTCCAAGCAATTTAAATAAAGTCATATTTCTTTAAAAGGATAGAGAAACTGTGTGCTCAGGCAGAACATAAACCTAAAACGCTCTAATCCTTTCTGCTTTCTGAATGGAATTACATGCAGGCTTATTTCTGTTGCCTTGCCACAGTTAATACAGACGTTCTATGTAGAGAAGATGGAAATGTCCATCCTAGTAAGACATTTACACTTCAATCCATTCACAACTGTTATTTTGTAACATTGTAATGTTGTCAGTATAACTTCACTCTTAGTCTAGCGTGTTTGAGAATTTTCTAGAGTCAGCAAGCACAATTGAAAATGCTGTAAGGATTTCCCCGTATCAGTAGATTGTTTTCAGCTTTCAAAATAAAGTAAGTGCTAATTAAATTACATTTTTAAAAGAGGAAATGTATCCCTTTGTAAGATGCATTGAACTTTTAGCTGTCTGGAGACTAAAGATTGCAACAGCATCCGCTCAGATAGTCTGGGCCGCCACTCACTTGATTTATCCATGAAAGGTTAGACAAATGCCATAAATAATTGTTAGTCTGCCTCCTGACCATACTATTCCCCCTAGTGACTTACCATGTTGATTTTCTGAGGTGGTGCAGGTCATGAATTTCTGGGCAGCTCGAATCTATTGGACAGCCACTGAGCTTTGCTGTGACATGAAGGATGTGAGGCGTAAGCGTTGGAGTATGAAGGCTGCTTCAGTGATAGTGGGATCTTAACTCTGGTATTGTTCAGTTGCTGTGAAGAAAAATTTTAATGTCAGTGCGATGACTGAATGACTGAGTTACTGACTGGTTTCCTGCCTGGCTGAATGAGTTAAAAAATGGACTTTACTTACAGCATGCTTAACATCGATGCCAAGATTAGCACAGGAAGGAGATGAAACACTCCAGGCATGAATCCAGACTGTATATTCATACACTCAGAGATGCACTGATGTTGCTGTCAAGTGCTTAGCTGGTTCAGTGAGCATTGTGATGCAAAGCTTGAATATCATGTTTATTAAGAGAGGGAAGAGGAGGGGTCTCGAGCTGTGGGTATAATATTCAGCCCCATATGCTCAGCATAAGGTTTTCTTCAGGTCTTCTACTTCAGGAAGAAAGAAAGAGATGTTGTCAAGCACCCAGAGTATTTAATTGAATTCACCTTAAATGTCAGCAGCTGTTGTTGAAATTGTTGGAGTTACTTTAACATCCCAAACTTTCTCTTTTTCTCCTGATCATGTGAACAAAATCAGGAATCATTCACTTTTCAATTCAGCCTATTAGAAGAAATTTATTTTCAATTTGCAGTTTTAATTTCATTTCATTTGACCAAGCCATTTCCAATTTAACTTGCATTACTTTTCAACCCCTGTTTAGTAGTAACCTTATTAGCAGCGAACGACTCTGACAACCACTGTGTAGATGAATGTATGTAGTGCAAATGGACAGCAGGAATCAGGAAACAGACTGGAGAAGTTTGTCTGGTTTATTACATATTGAATCACCAAACTACCTACACATTATGCAGTTGTCTAAAATGGCGAGAAGGGTAGAAAATTGAATTAGCTGATGAAAAAAATAACAATTCATCTGTTAATAAAGGCAATACAAATTTAATTAAACATTTTTATAGTTCTATTGTCTTAAAGCTTTTTTTAGCATCAATTTATTTGTCATTATTGGGTCTCACTGCATGTGGTCCCTGTTTGAGAGCAATTGCTATATCAGTAAAATACAGATATCTTTGTTTGCCATGTTCAGTGTCTTATCTGCTCCTGATATCATTAATATAGTGTAACTGCTGCTCTGATTAACTTCTTAGATTTCTGTTGTGCTCATAATCTGAGGACTCTTACGAGTTTGTATCTCAGTACTGAGTTGTAGGGTTGCAGCAGTGTATTGATTTTACAGATGCTGTAGTATAAAAATTGACAGTTATTTCTGAAGAAAGAAAACAGTTTTATTTGTCCCTGTGTTTTCAATTCCTTCCTCTTTAAGTTCCTCCTAATTTCTTTTGTACAAACAGGTTAATTATTCCTTCTATTTGTTTTCAAATAAATAAATACACATGCTAACGTCTTGATGCATGCTCAGTAATCCAGGTAAGGAAATCCCAGAAAGCTGAATGTGTTCATCTCTGACTGAAGAAGTCACTTGGATAGTGACAAAACGTTTCTCCCACTGAAAACGCTACATCCAGATGAACAGATTCAGCTTTTTGGACCACATGCTAACATTAAAAATTGTACCTGATAATAATTTCTTAATACCATGATGTTTACGGAGACATATATTGTACCATGAAAAACACAGACTGTTGCAACCCTGCAAAGTTGAGTTGTCAGTGCTTCCATCAATGTACTAATTCCAAATCAATTCTGGTACAGATAAACCAAAGAAAGTAGAACAAATTATTAAAACGCTGTATCAGTAATGGAGTTATTGTGATCTGGCATTAAATGTCATGAAGATTCACATTCTTACTACTTTTTACTTTTTTTTTTTTTTACTACTATTTAACACATCCCTTTTATATTTTCCTAAATTAGGTAAATTGTGATTCAATAACAAATTGCTAGGTCTGAAATTCATTTTCCAATGGAGGGTCTGTATTTCCCCTATGGTGACTGCTTTGGGGGGTTGATGGACAGCTCCCTACCCTGTCCCGGGGTGGCTGAGCTGTGCTGATGCTCAGGGTTTGTTGGCGCCTGTCCACACAAACACTTGGGCAACTTTTG
>VUQS01059949.1:0-19169 GCA_015108495.1 Heterochromis multidens | reverse complement strand
AGGCTGGCGCTACAGAGCGCTGTTTGCAAAAACCAGCCACCACAGAGACAGTTTCTTCCCCCAGGCTGTCACTCTGATGAACAGTGTGAAATAACCCACTGTTATATCAGTCAGGTCATATTGCCTATTTTAAAAGATGTTTCATATTTTTTGCATGCAGAGAGCAAAGTGAACCGGAGTCAAATTCCTTGTTTGTGTGCACAAATAAAGATGATTCTGATTCTTTTACAGTCCTTTAGCCAGGAAGGATTATAAAAGAATAAAATACATACAAAAAAATAAAAGACAGGCGGCACAAAATGATATGTCTTAATCTGGTCCAATTTGTTTTGTTAAACAGGTAGGGTTGTTTTGTTTTTTGTTTTTCTTTGGTGGTGGTGGTGGGTGCCTTTCTGTCAAAGTCACCACATGCCACTGTGGTCTTGGGATAATTCTATATAGCACGAGTTTACCCATTTTTTAAAATAATGGTAAATGGACTGATTCTTATATAACGCTTTTCTACTCTCCCTGAGCACTCAAAGCGCTTTATACAACATGCCTTCATTCACCCATTCATACAAGCACTTTTTCTATGCTCAAGGGCTATCTGTCTACCATTCACACACATTCACACTCCGATGGATGCATCGGAGAGCAACTTAGGGTTAGTATCTTGCCCAAGGATATTTGGCATGCAGATTGAAGCAGCCGGGGATCGAACTACCAACCTTCTGATTAGCAGATGACCTGCTCTACCTCCTGAGCTACAGCCACCCCAATAATCTAAAAATCTATATCTATAATTGTACAAAACATTGCACTTCTCATGTTTTGCCAAAAGAACCACAATGTTAAAAACTGTTTGCTCTGTTCTCTGTGCCTCTCAGTGTATTTACAGATGTTGCTTTGAATGTCAGTAAGTAACCAATAATGTTCACAACAAGAAATTGCCTAATTAGACATCAAGCAGACACAACACCAATAGGACTGAGGTGGTGTGTCAGTCCACTACATGAATCACTGTCCCTTTATCTCTGTATAAGTCTTCATCGTCATCATCAACTTCTGTGAAAAATATTTAGTTCTTTACCAATTACATATTCTTCTTCCAGTCAATCACTAATGCTGTATGTGATGTGATGCTGTAATATTAAATCAATAAGCCAAAATTAGAGCTCAGAGGCACTGCAGAGGTGGGTGATATTCTCTGTGGGTTTGTTACCAAAAGCAGTAGCTTTTAAAGTCTCTTAAATGGCAAAAATTATTTAGTTCCAACTTCCGACTATATTGCCTCACCACAAGCATTTCCTTTGGAGTACCATGTGCAGCACATACTTTAGGATACTTCTATAGCAGGTAGATCATTACCACTGAAAGCTATAATTTGGTAATGAATGTGCTTCTGCATTGTTATTATTTTACATTCTCGACAAGTGCACTCTGACAGGCTGACTCTTGTAAGTTTAGCATTCCCATTTTTTTATGTTTTATTTTTATAAATGGCATTAATTCAGATTCAAATTCAATGTGAACAAGACCATGCATTTATCATTTCACACTCAAATTGCTTAGTGTTATAGTTAAATGTAGCACAAAAAGAATATCATCACCTGCAGAATCCATTTTTCCTCTGTTTTAAAACATTTTTTGCTGTTTAATTGCAATCTTTTCCACAAGGAGAGTCTTCGGACCAAGAAGAAAGAAAGAAATCAGACCAAGAAGAAAGTCTTCTACCTCTGTCAGAATGCTAGAAAAAAAAAAACTACGAATTTTTATGAGGATTTTCTTTAGTACTGTAGTAGGGTGCAGTTAGGTCACTGTGACAGAAGGGAACTGAATGATGCATCACATGACCTTCATGATTCAGTGACCCTGGCAACATTTGTTTCCCAGCTTGAAAAGGACCACTTGCAGCAATCATCAGGGCATAAGAGACATCTGCGGTTTCCATCATGTAGAGGGCACTAAGAAACATATCGTGTGAGTATGTGTGGGTGTGCACGAGTTTTATGTGTGTGTGTGGAGGGAGAGGGCTTCTAGTGGTGTTGCCAATGCCCTGCATGTAAACCTTTCTCCCTCCAGTCACCTTCTGCTCTCTAATTGTGGGATGTCCACAGTCTGAATGAATATCAGTTTTCTGACTAGAAAACTTTCTTTCAAATAGTGTTTTAACATAACTTGCATCTGAAACATGAACACTGCCAGTCTGTGTGTGTTTAGGTGTGTGAATGTGTTTTGTTTTTTGTTTTTTTTTGTTTTTTTGCTGATCTCCCCAGGCTCGACCTGCCACAATAACTTACAGTATCAATCCACACCTCACAGGTACACCAGATGGGTTTCACTCTGTCTTTTAAATTCTAGGCTGTCTCCAATAAAGTCAGTTTGTATGTGACCTGCTTAAAAGACGTAGCAGTATGCACGTATTTAGAAGTTATGAAAGGAGGACTCACAGAGAGACCTGCCCAAGAAACGAGACTGTTATCTGCCTCTCATTTCAGGAGACATCAGTTTTTATTTCTACCTGCTCAGAGGCGAAGCTAGAATTCTATTTCAGTGCCAATGTTGAACTTAGCTTTATACTATATGTAATAGAGGTTGTAGTCCATATTAATGCATATTTGAGGTAAGTTTCAATGGCATTTGCTCATGTGTTACTCTTCTAATATGTTACAGTCCATCAAAATGAAAACAGTTTGAAATGGAACCCAACTCAAAGTGAACAATCTTTAACAAATCACTTGAAAAACACTTTTGACTTTTTGAGTCAAAAAGTAATTGATTTCTTCCTTCCATCGCTTGCGTATTTAAACATGTAGTATACTTGGTTGTATTTCATTTTGCTTTGTTCAGCAATTTACTTGATATTAATAAGTAAACCAACTTTAATTAATAAGTAAACCAACTTTAAATACCTGGGTTTAAATACCTGGGTTTAAATACCTGGGACTCTCCACCATTTGGTTTTAGAACTGACGAAGCCTTTTGGATGAAAGGTGAAACGTCTTCAAACAACTTAAAGAAGTCCAGTTGCCTTCTTTCAAACCCTTAGACTACCATGTCCTGGATGACTGAGAACCTACACAGACAAGTAAATCAACTGTTTTTGTGTGTAACCATTAAAGATAATTGTGATTGATTTGCATGCCACTGTATCAGTACAGTGTCAGTCTGCACATAATTTGATTAATATCGATGCTACATATATATGTGTGTGTTTTTTCTTAAAAGACATGCATTCTATTGCTCTTTACTATCAAACCTATAAAAAATACAGTTTTGCTTCCCAGTAAATTGAATAAAGCAATTATTAGTAGTGTAAATGAAACTTCACATGAATTTTAATTTAACTTAGAACCTGAACATTTGAAATTATTTTTCTTTTTCTTTTTTTTCAAGCTTCAAAGAGAGCAGACTCTCAGTTAGGTTATCTTTACATTCATGTGGCAAAGCCATGTAGCAGCCATCCATCAGAAGCAAAGAAGGAAGAGCCTTTAAAACCCACTATGGATGACGTTAGGGATTGGATGGCTCAACAAAACACCTGACCTTTATGTAGGAGCAAGTGGTTTAGTTGGCCTTTCCAACCGTCACTGCAAATATTTTTTTTTTCACAGCAATTAATTGAAATGATTTTGAACTGAGAACTATAATTTACAGGGTCATTGCCATAATGCTAAAGATTTGAAGACTCAAAATCAGGACCCAGAGACCAATGAGCAGTTTACTGTTTTTATTATAAAAGGTACATTTCACAGGAGTCAAAACTCAGGAACAGGTGAGTATGCAACAGGTAAGTTTTTCAGGAACAGAACAGGTCATTTCCAGATGACCGCCAGAGAGCACAAGAAGGTTAGTGTCACATAGGAAAAGATTGTTGCCAATTTGCTTTTGCAGGTTTGGGTTCTTAGTTGTTTTTCCCCTTACAGAGCTACAAGTAAGTTTTTTTTGACAGGTGGAAATGGTGCGGGTTCTTCAGGATGTTCACTACTAGCCAGACAAGAAAAGAAGTAAACTTCTACTGAGCCTGACTACTACTACAGCAGAGAAAAAGAGAGAGAGAGAGAGGGAAGGAAAGAAAATTGGGCCTGTTGAGACCATAACAGTCATGGTGAGTTAAGGTGTCAGATAAATAAATAAAGATAAATAAATAAATATGTCATTCTGAGGGGAGGTTATAAACCATTTTTTTGAAGGACATGCTGGACAACTATGCAACTGAACTTGAAAAGTATTCAAATGCATTAAATTATTATTCAAACTGATAGTTGTTTTTGACCCTCAGGTGGTAAACTATTGGTTCAGCAGCAGCCCTGCAATTTTATCTATGCATTCATTGATAATGAATTTGTCCATTTGCATCATTCCAAGGTCTTCTTGCAGCTGATATTTTGAAGAGGTTTTAATTTTTTTTATAATTTATTATTTTTTATTACCTCTAAAGAAATAAAGCTAGAACTCTGTTTTCCACAAATGAATGCTGGGAACAGCAAGTCTTTGAATTGGTATCCTTGCTTTTGCTGTCATTAAACCTTTAACCACACACAGAATGTGCAATGTCTTGTTGAAGATCAGTGCAATGGGTACATTTAAAAACATAAGGTAGGCAGTTAGGAGTCTGAACATAGAGAGAGAGGGGTGATCTGTTTGGATGATATGCAAGGCACATCTTGCTACCGAGACATAGACTCTGTCCCAGCAGAGCCAGGGGCTGCATGTGCTTGACTGCGCCCTTCTGACATCACCCATCACTCTTTGGTAGCTGAAGACCTCCCCTGCCCATCATCCTCTCCCTCTCTCCAATGTCTCTGACAGAGTTTTAAAAAATGAGGTTTACCCTGGGGACAGCTCACCCTGCTGGGCAAAAATGCTGCTTGTAAGTCACTCGGGAAGTCTGTTGCGTCCAAACCTTTTCTCATTCTCCAGGGAGACAATGTGCATTAATGCAGATTGCTAGAAATGTGGATAGCTTTGTTTAGCAAGTTAAAAAAAAGTGAAGATAAAGATGACATGAAAGTTTTAATGGGACTGTCATAACTGTGTCATTGCTTCCTCTCTCTCTCTCTCTCTCTCTCTCTCTCTCTCTCTCTCTATATATATATATATATATATATATATATATATGCTGTCAGCAGGGTCAACACCACAAACTCTTGACTTTTACTATTGACTTCACATTTTTTCCTTTATTTATTCAGTGTCCTCTTTCTTTTTCTTCTTCTTCTTCTTCTTTCACCCTTCCAATAATTTTTCTTTCTCTTTCTTATGCTTTTTGACGGTGGCTTGTAAAGCTCATGCTGTGCTGAACAGTCGTACAATTGGAGAGGGAAATAAAAATAGCTTGGCATGTCAGCAGGGGTTTATGATGGCCTCTTTTCCTCAGAGAATTCATATTAACTCCTACTCACATCTTATACAATAGACTAATGGAGCAATGCCTTTAAAGCTAGTTTAGGCTGACGACTTGAGACACACCAAGCAGAGGTTTCAGCACACAGCAACGTGGAATTTCCTCTCAGTGAGTTTTTCTACATTCTTGGTACAGCATGCTACACCAAGAATTTTCAGCAGCACCCAGCCCTATAATATAGAGGTTTAGAAGGCTCACCTTGTTTTATTGCTGTTAGTTCTACTTCTTCTCTTTGTTTTTGTTTCCAAGAAGATTTCCTGCCACATCTGCATCCCACCAGCTAATAAAATACCCAGTATATGTTCTAACGCTTTCCTTTGTTCTTTACCAGACTATCTATGTGCTTTGTTGAGTATTCCAACCTTTTCCCAATGTTTCAGTGGTTCTCTTGTGTATGACTCCCTGCCAGTTTTCTGAGTTCTGCCTGATCTCTATGAGTTTAGCTTTGTTGAAGTTTGGTGACATTTTGGATTGCTTTCTCTTCTCTAGTCTGAAGATTTTTTTACATGCAGTGTCTTGCCTCAAGCCCTTTATGGCAGCTACCTTACACTCTCAATATGGCTATGAATTGGTTTCAAAGTCTTCTCTGAACAAACTTTAGGTTGTGTGCCTGCATTTAAACTTATTCTGCTGAGATAGGCTGGAGCCTGTCTCAGCTGTCCTGGGGCAAAAGTCCACCCTGAATGTCCACCCTGGACATTCACACCAATGGGCAATTTATAATCACCAGTCAATAGAACACCCATATCTTTGGACTGTAGGATTATGGTGGAGTACCCAGGCAGGCATAGGGAGAACTCCACACAGGGGGCCTTAGCCGCCTAGCGGGTTCCAACCAGGAACCCTCTTGCTGTGTTAACCACTGCACCTTTAAAGTACACACATTTAAAGTCTGTATACTGAATTTCTTGTTTAAAATGGTGTATTTTAGACTGAAATTTGATGCCACATTGTGCAATGCATGCCTGCACTGTTGAAATGTGGCTCTGGTTTATTTTTGATGACTGCATTAACAGCCCATAGACCCTCCCCTACACACCTGGATAAGAGTGTTTATTCTCTATAAAAGGAGGAGGATAGCAAGCATGTGGTGCATTAATGAAGGTTTGTTTGTAAAAACACATCAGGGTAAGCAAAGGAAATACTAAAGTGAAGCTGTAGCACTGAGATTATTTATTTCTGGAATGCAGCTGTCTCAGTTCATAAGTTGTTGTTACTTTAGCAAAGCATCAATTTACTTAAAGAACACCAGTTTTGTAATCACCTCATGTGCTGCTGCTTAACACAACAAGGGAAATGGAGGAGCAAAACAATGTGATCCAGCCCATTTCTCCTAGGTATTTTTTAGAATCTTATTTTTACCAGCAACCTAAAGACATTTTCCTTCTAATCTTAGAGGAATATTTAAGGTCTATACAGAAGTGACACGTATGGTTTGTTTCTGCAACAATGAAAAAGAAAAATTCTGACTGCTGTCGCATTCCATTAGCTGAATAAAGATAAACTTGATATCTTGTGGTCTTTGCATAAATTAATTTTTTTCTGCAAATCTATATGCATCTTAACTGTTAAAGAAACAACAGACCTATATTCTGTAGTTATTTTGATCCTTTTCTGCATGGTAAGTAGTGAGAAGCCCATCTATTTTTTGTCCATTTTTAATTAGAATATCAGACAGACTTTCAAACCAAAGACTTGCCCCTCATTCCTAGTTTAGTTCATCTCTGTGTGATTGACAGTTTCTAACAGAAAGACACTTCACATCATCCTCTGCTTGTCCACACACATCCATCATGGAATTATGTGCGGTGACAGAACAGAGTGGGTGGTGAGCAGTGACTCTTCTGAAGAGACAAACAATGTAGAGAAAACTAGACCCACTTCAGTCCAAGTGAGTAGCATGTAAGCATAACACAACAGTGAAAAAGCAACCTCTTCCAAGTCAACCCCCAGTATGAGAATGTTGGGTAGAAATGCCCTTAGGGTACAGAAATAAAGGAAATTGATATTCTTTTATATTTTTCATATTTTATACTCCAGTAAAGTGATCATCAGGTCAGGCAGGGCACTAAAGTCACTATATACAGTGCATCTTGGAAATCGGTACACCTTTCTTGAGGGTTCTGTCTTAAATTTCCCTTGTTGGCATCACAGTCTCTCAGATAGGAGATTTGCTGGCAATTTTAAAGAAATTATTAAATTAGTTGCAAAATGTGATGCATCATTTGTATTGTTCTTCCTGATGATTTTTGGTGGTTTGGTGTTTTTGTCTTTTTTCATTTGTTTATTTGTTTATTTAGTTATTTAAATGCAGAGCTGTTACAGGGTCACAGACACTTTCTTTTATATGGATCTCATCAAACCAGAGCACAGAGTGATCTTGGTTTTCCTGAGCTACAGTATATGCAGGTCAGATATGTTGTATTCCAGTCCAAGGGCTGGTGTCAAGTACCTGAAGCAGTGCCAGTTTAGGTGGTTTTAGCCAGCTATCAACTGTTGACTTAAAAAAATATGCATATTTGTGAATTATTTAAAACGGATTTCTTTCATTTTCACAGGCTTATGCACTGCATTCTCTGATCCTTCTAGATGAATGGATTACCACACGGGTAATTCGATGATTGTACAGAAGATGCATCGAAGTGCAGCAGTAGTTATCTTATCTCTGATCAAGGCATTCATATGTTGTGACATCTAATTTCAGTGTACATGGACGGACAGCAGTCACTGAATAGCAGAATTTGTTGCCTGGAAAATTAAGTCACTTTAAACTCCCAAATAATTTATACTTCTCATATAAAAAAATAACACCAAGGACTAAGTTTCTGTCTTCATTCACTGACTGATAACCTGGATTAAACCAGCTATTCTTTCACACATCCAGTCCAATACACCCCCATTCTCACTAACTATCACAGGCAACTAATACTCCCTTGGTCTGCTAACAAGCACCCCTATCACTCCTTCCTTGTAAACCCCTGAAGCCCCCCACCCATTAGTGGTGACCCTGCCGACAGAGCTCCCAGTGTTTTGAAGGACAGGAGGCAGAGGCCAGCGCCTCCCAGACCAAAGCCTGGATTAGTTACTAATCCTTGGAGGTATTTCTCTCACTCCCCTGCCACCCCCTGCTTTTCAGGAATCTGCTTGCTGCATGACTTAAATTTTCAAGGAAGAGAGTTGAACAGACCGATGTGGTAGATTGCAAAGGACAGAATGGGAGTCAGAGCCAGTTAATGAAACTGTTAGAGAAGTAGGAAAAAATGTGTAGTGTAAAATCCTCTTGGCATTCTAGTTTGGCTGCTATAGAAATGTGTGAACTCTTCTTCTTACTAATTCCACTGAACTCCTCCGTAGGGTAGTCATTTTACTGGCCTGACATTTCTATATTAGCATTCAGTTTATTTGCTTTAATGGAAATGTGTAAAACCTTGTATTTTAAAGAGAAAATATAAATACCCTGAACTCAAAGCTCAGGTGTTGAAATGGTCCTGACTAATTCTGATGACTACATTCAGTGTTTCATCTCCCTTTCAGTATCAACAGTCTACATAGCATGCATGCCACCCTGACTATGATTAACCTGGGTACTATGAATTATAATTTGCTTAACTGTATACATGTTTTATTTCTAAATGAAAATCACAAAGCCATGCCTTCTTGTGTAATAACTTCAATCCTTTAGCTAAGATACATTATCTTCTGAATATACTTACATGACATGCCACATTATACAATCATGTCAGTGCTTTATATACACTAAAATACAAGCTCTAATTTTTTTTCTTTATCATGTTTATTAGCTCCACGGGTTGTGATTGGCAGGCTTTGATGAGGGCACAATAATGACGTTCATCATCATGTAACCATCTCACTAATTACCCTGTCATAATCACTGTCATCAAGGAATTTGACGCTGAGTCCTCATTTGCAGAGGTTGAAATATTCATGCTCTTCTGCTGGAAGTTGAGCAGCATGAATTTTAAAATGATTACACTCCAAAAATCTCTGGAGAGACATGCAAAGAAGAAGCTGTTTCAATCAGTTATTCTGTTTTTGCTTTAACAATCTGTTAAAGTATCAGAAAAAAAATGGGGCACAGACCCATAGATTCTGTTTAAATAGACAATGTGATTACACGTCTCCATCTGGTCAAAATAAATCAGAGAAAATATGTGTGAAAGTGATATTTCAATCATACAGTTGTCAGAAAGACTGCAGTTGTTTATTTGTTTGTGGGTCCTCTTCTCTTTATACCCCTACGTCTCTTTCCCCAGTAGAGCAGATTGGATTATACTGAGGAGAGGCAGCAGAATTAGTGTTGGATCGCTGCGTCGCATATGCTCCCCAAGGAGCGATGGTCTTGAAGAAAGGGTGTGTGTGTGTTTGTATGTGAGTGCAAGTGTGAGAGAGAGAGAGAAAATGAGAGAGAGAGAGAAAGAGAGTGAGAGGGAAAGACTGAAGCAGATGGTTGAGTTACTCAATGTTCAAACATCCCTGGGCTGTAGTAGGGTGCACATTGTTGACTCTTCGCCTGTAATAACTGAAGTCACATTTCTTACACCCACATTTCATGCTTTAGTGGCTGGATGATGTACAATGGTCTTGTGTGTAACTCAGATCTGCAGTGATAGTGTAGATCCAGAAAAGAATGGTCTACATCTCACACTGTGGAGAGAAGATTTTCTATACTTATTTTTTAAGGGAAGCCTGAAACTGAGACAATCAGAATCAGAATCAGAATCAGAATCAGAATACTTTATTAATCCCAGAGGAAATTATGTGGTCACAGTGGCTCCAAGACAGTAAGAACAGTAACTAACAAGTTAAAATACCAATATTAAATAATAGTACATTACAGTATATTACAAAATTACAAAATAGCTCTAATAAATACAAAAGGCTCTAATATATAAATATCCCAATATATTACACAAAAGTGAATACAGATAAAGTTGAAATTGAGGTGCCCCTTTATCAGACTAATGCAGTTGTATCTCTTGCAATGGAAAACCTGGAGATAGAAAGAAGAGGAGGAGAAAGGCAGTTATTTGATGCTACAAACTACTTCACACTATATAAGTATGTAAAAATGCACATCAGTAGGGGAAGAAGTACTTACACCCTTTACTTAAGTAAAACCAGCAATAGCATTATATTGGCTACTTGTACTTTTATCTCTTATAATGCAACATATATTTGAGCTTATAAAATTGTGTTTTGGATGGTATATCTTAAAGTAAGTTGCAGTATAATTGTGAAAAGAACGCACCCTGAAATGTAGTGGAGTGGAAGTGAAAAAGAAGAAATACCTTATTTATCCCATACTTGGGAAATTGTTTTGTTACAGCAGTTGAAATATAATAACAAAGGAAGTTACTTTTTGCTGCTCTGTTATTCACAAGGGGTTGGCACAGCAGGTAACTCTGCACGTTTGACTCGGCAGGTTTTTCACACTGACTCACTTCCTGATGCAACTCCAAAGGGTTTTGTGTCTCCTGGTGGGATTGAACCTGGGAGCTTTTGCTTGCTAGGCAAATGTGTCATCTGCTACACTATGGAGCCACTCAGCCCACCCCCCCAAAGGAAAAAAAAAATTTTTCAAAATCAACAAAGCAAAATAGAATTTTAAATGGTAATAAAATGTTAAAATTAAAGAGTTGATGACCTCTGCCAGATGTAATATCTTGCAAGATTTCCTGTATGTGAACTTGGGGCAGTGGAGCTGAATCAGTCTGTTAGAGAAGCTGCCTGTCCAGTAAGTGGTGCTGACCTTTCTGATCAGTTTGTTGAGTCTGTTGATGTCACCAGCTTTGATGCAGCTCCCGCAGTAGACCACACCAAAGTACACTGCACTCTCCACAATTGAGTGATAGAACATCTCCAACATTTTGTTGCACATGTTTGCGAATCTCAGCTTCCTTAGGAAACAGAGCCTGCTCACCCCATTCTTGTATACAGTCTATGTGTTGGTCTTCCAGTTCCGTGTGTTGTATGTGATCACCATCTGCCTTGTCTTATTCACATTCAGAAGCAGATGTTTCCACCTAGACCATTCCACACAGTCACCCACAAGTGTTCTGCACTGCTCCTCCTGCACATTGTTAATACATCCGACCACTGCAGGTCATCAGACTATGTCTGTAGGTGGCATGACCCGGAGCTGCACTGAAAATCTGAGGTGTACAAGATGAACAGGAATGGATACAGCACAGTCCCCTGTGGCATTCGTGTATTGCTCATCACCAAATCAGATATACCACTGCCCCAGTCTCACATAGACAGTCATTGAAAATAGTGGGGGTGTGAGGAGTCCAGGGTGTGTGGTGGAGGAGGCAGCAGCAGGCTGTGAACTAAACCAGTTGAAGAAATTGTTTAGCTTATTCCCTCTGTCCAGGCTGCCCTCAGGTTATCGCTTTGTCACCTTAAACCAAGTGACCTTCTTGCACATCAAACACCCCTTGTGTTGTTCTGCTCGAGTATGGTTTCCTCCTGTAGGAATCCTTGCATTTCCTTAGTTTCAGCTTCCTCAGGTCTTCCCTGTCCCCACACCTGAAGGCTTCTTTAAGAAGCTTTTTCATGTCACTGATTATCCAGGGCTTGTTGTTCACAAACCAACATACATTCCTGGCTGTTAATCTGTGATGCAGCCAGTCAAACTGTTAATGTCCTCCCCATGTGGTTCTCAACTTACATTCAAGTCTGTAGCTTCAACGCAGTCCAGCAGTATCTTCATGTCCCCATCTTTCCAGCTTTTACCAACTCTTGTAGATATAGATTGTCATGTACCAAGAGGAACGTACTTTGGAGGACTAGGTTGTCATCAGATCTGCCAGAGGTGGCGGGGTGGGGATAGAGTCCAGTGGACCTGTATGCATTAATAGCATTTGCATATAACAGGTATACCACTCTGTGTCTCTACTAGAATAACTGACATACTGGTGAAATATTTGTAATGTTCTGTCTGGTGAGACGTGGTTAAAATCACCAGTAATAATAATAATAATAATAATAATAGTAATAATAATAACCATAAAAGCACTAGAATGCTGGGTTAGCAGGTGTGCTACAGTGGAGTGAGTGATGTCACACGTTACCTCTGCATCATTTAAATGTAAACACTGACAGCAATAACAGAGGAGAATTCCCTTGGCAAACTGCATGGACGCATTCCAGCTAGCAGTTCTATATCAGGCCCACAGAAACTTTCATTCACAGTAACAAGTCTGTGATTGCACCACTTTTGATACGTGTGCATTTGTCCTACATCATATGTTTGCCTTAGTGCTAGAGTACTGTGTTATATTGTACCACTGCCCATGCTGGAGAACGTTTGTGTAGCTTTGTTTATTTTAGACATTAGTGTTCTTCAGCCTTTGATGACATACTTTGGTAAATGTCTCCTCCTGTTTCAACATGACAATGGTCCCTCAGAACAAGACTCATAGAGAAGTAGGTTTTCAGAGTCTACTATACAACCTGCCACAGCATCCAGCGCCTTTGGTGCAGACTGTCTTATAACTTCAGCTATGTTGATGCCCTTGTGATTTGTTTGTAGTGTCTAGTTTATGAGCTTTTATAGCAACAGTTTAATGTTACAGATGGAAATTAATTTTAATGATGTCTTTAAATATTACATAGGGGTACATTATTTAGGTGTCCACAAACATATGAGCATCTGTTTTATGCTTCATAGCAGTAGCTATTTTCTTCTTGTGCCTGATAACACCTCACTGCAAGCACTCTTCTGCCTGAAAGCCTCCACCGTATTTGACTCATTCATACATACTTAGAATTGTTCTCTTCCTCCACTTGCTCTCTGCTTTCACTGCTGTTATTAATGCTGGGACTATAATGGAGTCTTGTTGTAGCACAGAGATTAGGTGATTTGCAGTGGCCCACCTACTGACCCAAGGTGCCATGCTTCTGAATATCTGGACACCCTATCTATTGAGATGCTTCTAGAATACTGAATAAGGTAGATGCACGCGAGCCAAGGCTAAACCTCATAGTTGATTAGAGCGTTGTTGTTTTTTTTCAAGTAAATGTGTAACAATATTTTCTTGCTTCTTACAAAAAATATTAATAGTCTCTGAAAAGAATGAAAAAAAAAAAACCTTCCACTCATCTTAACAAAAATCTCATCTTTCACTCCAAATTAGAGAAGAGCTGGCTACAACCAGCAAGCTACCACAGCTGGTAAGCAGAGTCATAAATCTGCAATTTGGGGTAATTATCACAACAGCTGGCACATGCATACACATGGCAGGATGATGAGTTTAGCAATGCATGACAGCACCGCCCCCAGATGTAGCTGTTGTTGGGGACATGCTGGACAAACATGGATTGTTCTGTGATTAACTCAGATGCCCTGCATCTAAGAAATTCTAATGTTTTTGAAGCAGCAGCCAGGATTCATTATACACTTAGAGTCAGTGAAACAATTACATCCAGATTATGGGGAAACCTTTAGAAAATAATGAACATTCAATATGAATATTTTGTGATGTGCGTAAATGTACATTTTGCAAAGAAGTATGTTTTTCTTACACAGTTTTGTCTATTTAGCATGTAAATGACTTCCTAGATTTTGCAAAGTTGACTGAACATACTACAGTCAACTTCTCTGTGTAAAAGGAGACAGTGATACAGACAAAAAGGTGAGAGTGTTTCTAGCTTTGAAAAGGTGAGTCTTGCATGTACTGAAAAAAGATGTCTTGTGGGGGCTGCATTGCAGTCAGGTTTATTGAGGTTGCTGTTTAAAGTAGATCTTTGCCTTCATGATTGTTTAAACTGGGTGCAAAATGGCTTTTCTGGAGACTACTGCATGGTCTGAGGAACTGACACCAAAACCTGACATTTATTTGATGTACTGCATTGAGTGTCTGAAAATGGTTCTCCCTTGAAGAAACTTACCCAGAGAGTGTCAAAAAAATCTGCAGCTCAAGTAAAATGCACCAAAGAGTGAAAGGCAAAAAAAATGTAAAAAAATTTAAACAAGAACAGGTCAATGTGTACCTTAAAATATTTTCTGTAACCCATACAGAGGGAAAAGTATGAAGTCCATTGTCATCAAACTCTCAAGTGTTTTCACATTTGCTTTAGTTTTGTTTCTGCCAGTAGGAACAATAATATTTAAGTTCTAGTCTCTGTCCTCTTCCCAGTAGCATAGTTTGTCAGGAACAAGAACATAATCATACTGACTGCAGAAAATGACCCAAAAAACAAACATGTTCTGAGCACAGAGAGACTATTTTTGACAACAGTCCCTTGTGCTTGAGAAATATTACAAAAATGACAAAAGTTATAACCATACTGAAAACATAAGACTGACTTAAGATTTTGAGTGCAAAATAGCACTGGGACTAGGTTTAATCCAAAGAGTTGCAGAAAATGTTGCAGTCTGAAGCATGAGTATATAATATAATCTAAAACAAACAAACAAAAACAACCACTACTGCTTTAAATCACATATACATATTTGTACATGTCAAATGTAAGAATTTGTCTGACATTTACATACATTGTTGCCAATCAATAAGGCATCACTTTTTCAGGATTTTCTGTGTTTAAGTGCTTCTGCTCAGAAAGGTCAAAATGAAACAAAGTAACAAGGATCTCTCTCTCTCTATATGCCTGTCATAGCTGGACAGGCCAGGCATATACCAGCTGTAGAAAGATAAAGGGAAGAAAAGCTAATACAACACTTTGAACAGATAAGAAATTTAATATGAGAACAATCCACTGACATCACTTAACAGCTTGTGAGTTGGTGCTGTCCTTTGGCCAGCAGACACAACACAATTACTTCCAGCACAAGACACAAAATACCAAGCTCATGGAGATTAATGGGTTTAACTACTTTTCTTTGCATCCTTTTAATTTAAGATTGAATAAACCTTACATACTCACTGCATATAACAAAATCATATTAACACATGATGTGCTTTGTGATGTCAAAAAATGATTTTATCCTTTTCTTGGCCTAAAGTTATTTAAAGTGAATTGCTGATTATTAATCACTTGAAGGGGTAATTATAATCACTTAAAGCTTATATAATCATTTCCTTTAATTTTCATGCTGCTTTTTTAGACTAAAAATGTACATTATCATTTCAATGATGTCAAGGCACTTTTGTAGATAATGTAGTTCAAAACTGAGGCTTTGTGGTTTACCCAGCAGCCAAGGAAAAAAACATGAGGGTATTTTCAACAGTCAGTGACTGAATTATCTCCAGTGACTGCAAGAATAATAAAGTCCTATTCGGTTCATATACCTTATAGCTCTTTTAGAGTGATTCCTAAATGTAGATATACCAATATACCTACTAGCCCCATGAAAAATGCAAAATAAAATTAAAAAAAAAAAAAAAACTTTAAAAAAGAGAAAATGACTTTAGAGTTTTAGAGTTACTATAAGCATATTTCTCATGTTTTAGTGGAGCCTTCTCCCAACACCCCCAGCCCCTGCTAAGCATTGATCCAGGGCTCTGGGTGTAGCTGTATCTCCACAGAATCAATCAATGGATATTACCCTTCCAGTTCAACTCTTGGTAAGATAACAAAAAAAATAACCAACCACCCAAATATCAACGTAAAGGAGAATTGCTGTGATTAGTAACTGTAAAAAAATCAAACTATAATTGCATACAGTGACAAACAACCCATTTAGACATGAATGTTGTGAGTGAATGTGTGTCTGCTTGTACATGTGCCTGTGTATTTATTACCTCTTGTGTTTTGGTTCTACCAGCAGTGTTAAACTCACCACATGGCCTTGAGGCTGTTGTGTGTGAGAAGATTTCCTCAAAGCAAGTGGTTCTGATTTACTGGCTGTCTGCAGAATGCACCACTCTCTTACCCCCATTTACTATCTCAAACCACAACTGTGGTCCAACCTCCAGCCTCCCCCCAGCATTTTGTGTTTTTATTTGCCCTCCCTTCCAGGCAGCCTTGTAGTATAGGCATCATCATAGAGTTTCCACCTGGCTTGAAGTACAAAATGTTCTTTTTTTTTTGAATCAGCAAACACTTAAATCCCTCAGACATTATGTTACTTTATGGGCAATTACCCTTTTTTTTAAAAAAAAATCCATGATGTATATGCATAAGACTGCAGTTTATTCTAAGATGGTAAAAGGCATCCTTTTTTGTACTTTTACCTTATGCAGCAGGTGAGTTGTTGATAATATTTTTTTTCTGAAAATAAATAGAAAAGGTTAAGCAATTATGAGATAATTTTTCTGGGTCTCTTGAAATGTCAGGATCAACACTGGACAAATCTGACATTATAGATGCTAGGTTTATGGAGCAGAATGCGCAGTGATGATTCTAGAGTCTGTTGGAGCCCTAGGCATAAATTCACAGGGAGGGCCTCCAACCAGCATTCATCACCATTATATTATAAATAATCTGACACCACCACCACCACCACCAACAAAAACAAAAACAACAACAGCACTCTGATAAAATGACAGGTAAAACAAGACAAGAATAGCAATTTGACTGCCGGTGTTTCCACAATGACTCCCGGCCGAGAGCACTTGACTTGGTCACATCACGGCTAGCAGAGCTAGACATGTTAGGATGCTTGTTTGTTTGTTTGTTTGGTTGGTTATTACTTGTATTAACTAAAAATAACTACAATCACAGATAAAAACAAAAAGACCAAGATAAAATACAGCAGAGGCTTGGTAACCCAATAACCACAGTACACCAAAAATCTCCATGGACTCACAATCTCATCAAGCATAAAGTCATCAAAGTTCATCTTGACATTTTAGTCACAAGGTCTGGGACACATGAGTATGTCAAAAATATGAAAAATATAGCCTCTGTATATGCAATTTTTATACTGTTTCAGCAATTAAGGAGAAAGTGTGCTGTGTGCTATTAAGGGTAAAGTACATGTGTACTATGTTGACCTCGATTACTAAAAAAAAGTTACTTTTATGAAGCAATGAAAATTCATGCATTATGTTACTTATTCAGACTCTGAAGTAAGTAATTCATTACACTAGCTGTTACATTACTACATGCTCACACACTGGCACACCTCTATCCTAATGAGGACACACATAAGATCTTTCAATTAGCATGTAAGTATTAACACAGTGCTAATGAAAAAGTTGGTGGAAAACCAAAGAACACTTCTCAGTTATTCGACTGTAGAAAGAGGTACAGGTAAAAATGGAGGCAACAATGCCACAAGCCTGACTGTTCATCACTGCTTTTGTTACTCATTGCAAATCAAGCTTTGGCTGGGTGCAGTTTGCACCCTTTACTTTAACATCATGTTCAGCTGCTGCTCGCTCTCTCTCTTACTCTCTCTCTCTCTCCCTCTCTCTCTCTCGGTCTCTCATCTTTCAGGAGTAATACCAGGCAATATTGTATGTGAGATGCATTTGCTCAGCAAGAGGTAAACAGTGTACCTGGGCCTACAGACTGAGCCTTGGGAAACTGCAAGCTTTTAAGAGCTATGGCTCTAGATGCTACACAATTTATCATTTTATTTATTTATTTATTAACCAACAGCATTAGGTTTTGTCTTGTTCCCTTAATTTCTTTGATTTGAATGAAAATTGGGTATTCTTTGACATAGAATTTTTAATGGTTAACCCAGTGACTAACATGCAGATTACTGTGTCCTTAAACTATGATAATTCCTAATTATCCAACCTATGAATCAATTGTGATCCCGCAACATGCAGGTTTCTCCAATCAAAGCAAGATAATGAGATGACAGAAGTTTTGGTTTCATACATGGACTTATTTTTCATGAACATTTTTCCTGTCTGTTTATAGTTGATGGAGAAGAGTATGGTCAATAACTGCCTGAAGTTCTTGAGTATAACGAGTGGTTTGCACCTTGTTGAAAACCTGTATTTACATTCATGAAGGTATCTCCTGATTGTAGACTTTGACAATGCTAGATGCTTTTAAGGGGTTTTTCTTAACCGAAGAAAGATTTCTGCAATCATCCACTTAAGTTTTTACTATCTCTCTGATAGGTTTATTTTTGGCTTTTTCAATCTAAGGATGGCCTTCTTCACTTGAATCAACATCTCTTTCAACCTTGTATTGAGAGTTCCAGTGAACAGCAACCAAATGCAAGATTCCAAACACTTGGAATCAAGTCCAGATCTTGTATCTGCTTAAGTTTTTTACACCCTCTCTACTTTTAAGATTAGGCTTAAAACTTTCCTTTTTGATAAAGCTTATAGTTAGGACTGGATCAGGTGACCCTGAATCCTCCCTTAGTTATGCTGCAATAGGCTTAGGCTGCTGGGGGTTTCCCATGATGCACTGAGTATTTCTCTTTCTCTCACCGTGTTTTTACACCTCTCTGCATTTAATGAGCTATTATTAATCTCTTGCTCTCTTCCACAGCATGTCCTTCTCCCTTCACCCCCAACCGGTCGCGGCGGATGGCTGCCCCTCCCTGAGCCTGGTTCCGCCGGAGGTTTCTTCCTGTTAAAAGGGAGTTTTTCCTTCCCACTGTTGCCAAGTGCTTGCTCATAGGGGGTCGTTTGATTGTTGGGGTTTCTCTGTATTATTGTAGGGTCTTTACCCTACAATATAAAGCGCCTTGAGGCGACTTTTGTTGTGATTTGGCGCTATATAAATAAAATTGAATTGAAAAATTGAATTGAATTGAAGTGAGTGGGAACATTTCTCCAAGTGGTGAAGACGGCCGCACGAAGGGCATCTACTGTCTGGAACTGTTGTCCATTTTTGTAAACTTCCCTTACCATCTATCCCCAAAGGTTCCCAATTGGATTTA
>VUQS01059948.1:0-21555 GCA_015108495.1 Heterochromis multidens | reverse complement strand
AAAGGGACAAAAAAAAAAAAAAACAACATCCCAGTGAAAATGGTCAGGTACAAGGACTGGACTAAAAATGAGTGAAAAAGCAGCCAATGCCAAAAGAATAACTTTGAAAGACCTTCAGAAAGCCTGGAGAACTATTGCTCAAGAATATTTTAAGAAACAAAATATAAAGAAACAAAATATAAAGAAATTGAGGGGTAGCTTTTGACTTTTGCACAGTACTATAAGCTTTTTCAAAGTTGAATGTTAGCTGAGCTCACTTTTTATTTGTTTTATTAATAACTGAATTTACCTACTGAATGTATGTATTATGCCTTTTTTTTCATGACTGTTCAGGCACTAAGCCCTATGATAGACTGGCAACCTGTCCAGGTGTGTACCCTGCCACCCGCCCCATGGCCCACAAACAAAACAAACTAACAACAAAACTGCAATTTATAAAATTTAAAACATTACACACAAACCATTATTTGATAAGCACATGAAGCACTAATTACACATGGATAGTGTAAATTAAAAGTGTTTCTGTTTTTGTGAGCAGATTATAGAAATAAAGTTTTGTCATACATGCAGTAAACACATAAACACACTGGTGTCTGAATGTGTAAAGTATGAATGTGTATTCAGAATGTAACACACTATCAATATGAAATATGTGGGTAGAAACTGTTTATTTTTTGTAGTGGAAGGAGAAAAAAATAATTACATAAGAAAGAAAAGGCAAAAATAAGTGTTACATCTTGTGTTCCTTGTGAGTTCTGGCCATAAGGCTTCATACACATCATGTATAATATTGTCTTTTGCTGAAAGTATAGTCTGGAGTTCCTTACCTGAGTTTTGTGATTGTGATGCAGAGAATATGCATTCAGATTTGCACACTTAGTAAATGCATTGACTGTAAGTGGTAATTTCAAAGATAGCTCTTTAAGAATCACCCTTTTAAAGCATTTAGAAATAATGTAAAAGCAGTCATAACTTAATGATTTATGGATTAAATGTTAATAATTTCAGTACAATTTTACAATAAAATATGCATATTAAGGTTTTTTTAATTGTTGTTAATGGCCTTTGTATAAAAAATGTAAATAAATTCATGCATAAGCGCATGCATACAATCATTGGCTGCATATGTTCACTGCTACTTCACCAAACAGAAATCTTTGAATGCTGGCTTGCAACCTAAATCCAAAACTCTTTACCCAGTATGTAGGCATTTTTGGCATGCATTTATAGAATATAAAAATAATAGAGGCTTGTCAGAGTTAATCAAATTATGTTTAAATCACACAATCTGACATCGTCGTGTTTGAGTTGTTCCTGAATCAACAAAACTAATGTTGGTCCAGGTTCAACATTACAAGTGACCAGTCACATTGTAGTGATGTCATCACGCCACACAACAAACCGCAACCCTAACTCTAACCATAGCCCCGTAACGCTAACCCTAACCACGGTCACATCCTAACCCCCAACCCTAATCCTGATCCTAACCGCCCCATTTTTTGGATTTTTTTTTCCTGAGTGGACATCGGCAGGTTTTTTTTCCAAGTCGCAAAGCTATGACATCATAACAATGTGATTGGTCAGATGCAATGTTGATCCTGAACCAACATAATTATGTTGCTCCAGGAACAACACCAACACGAGGATATCAGATAGACTGTTTGCATTAGTGTGGGATGAAGTGCTTTACAAAAGCTGCATTTTGCTGTTTTATACTCTTCCTGTAATAGTATAAGGGTTTATGTTGCGCTATTTGCTATGATGTGACATTCATTTGAAAATCATTTCTTTTGTATTAAATAAATATATTATTTCTTTGTCCAGCATCCTTTTTTGTTCCCACCATTAGTGAACAGTAATTTACATTTAGTGAGGTGTAACATTGTGCTGCACATATTCCTGGGTCGGTACCTGCTTCTCCTCCTTTTAGTACATGTGCAGAGAGGCCATTATTGGTGCTAATTAAATCTGAACATATTGGCTGAAAGAAGAATATTTAATGGTGCTGTACAGCAAATTTATATCCATATGAATAAGATTATAGAAGTGGATGTGCAATTTAACACACAATAAAGCCCAATTAACTGCTGTGTCCATTTTGAGCTCATCACCAATGGACTGGCCTATATTTATGTTTCCTGTCTAAATTCATGAGCCATATAATATTTTTATAATTTCCATCTACAGCGATGGGCTGCCCAGTGCTTGGGGCCGATCCAGCTGCTATATCCAGCCTGTTTCCATGGGCTTCCGCTCCCCTTTAATGACAAGTGATAGCATCAGCCTATATCAATCTACCCCACAGGATGCTTTAATCCACCATTAAGCAGATGAAATGTTGCACTGAGCCCGCAGAGCAGCAGTGACGGCAGGAGCGGTTCTAAAATTTGTATGCACACCCCTCCAGCCTGACCGCAGTCATGGACACCCTGCGTCAAACCACCCAGTGCAGCAAAACACAAACCTCTTCCTCCTCGGAACTGGATCCAAAGGTCTCAGTATCCTCTATTTATATGCAGTGTATATTTACAACAGGCCGGATGATTAGGATGCTAGCGAGTAGTGCAAGAGCAAAGGGAATGTGGGGGAAATCTTCCTCGGCTATTCTAAGGAGACAAGGGGTTTATCGGGGGTGAGCCACCTCTCTGATGTCAAAGCTTGTTTTCAAAGAATCTGTCAGAGCTGTTTTACCAACGTGCTTCTCACCTTCTGCAGCTGATCCCTAACAGCTTTTTCTTTTATAACTTGTACACAATCAGATAATTTATGTGAGACTGAGATCCAGATTCCAAAAGATACCAGGAAAAGAGTATGCAGAAAGAGAAAAAAAGACAGTTACATAAAATCAATGCACTTTATTAGGCACAAGGACAAAAGGTGATTTAAGTGACTTGAATGTGGGAGTTGGTGCCAGACAGGCTGCTCTGAGTATTTCACAAATTGGTGATCTACTGGGATTTTCCCACACAATCTCTGTAAGCTAAGGTTTACAGAGAATGGTCAGAAAAAGAAAAAATATCCAGTGAGCAGCAGTTCTCTAAACCAAAATGTCCTGTTGATGTCAGAGGAGAATGGCCAGACTGCTTCAAGCTGATAGGAAGGCAACAGTAAGTCAAATAACCACTTGTTACAACCAAGGTATGCAGAAGAGCATCTCTGAACGCACACCACATTGAACCTTGAAACAGATTGGCTACAGCAGCAGAAGACCACTCTGGGTGCCGCTCCTGTCACCTGAAAACATGAAATTGAGGCTATAATTCACAGGGGCTCACCAAAACTGGGCAACAGAAGATTGGAAGAATGTTGCCTGGTCTGATGAGTCTCAATTTCTGCTGCGACATTTAGTTGGTAGGGTCAGAATTTGGTGTAAACAACATGAAAGCATCCTGCCTTGTATCAGCACCTTGTTGAATCTGTGCCAAGAAGAATTAAGGCAGTTCTGAAGCCAAAAGTTGGTTCATCCTGGTACTAGCTTAATAAAGCCTGGTGAGTGTATACTTGCATACCAAGAGATGAAGAGATGAACCACGAGGTACAACTGCAATCTGATTCAGAAGTAGACTGAACTAAATATACGGTTGGACAGGAAACAGCACATGATCGTCACCCACACTACTGTGCTCAAACGGGAGACTTGCATTATGCCAGAAAATCCAAAATGTGAAACAAATTATGTCATTTGGTGTTGGTAATGTGTTGAGATGTACAGTACAGTGCTTATCAAACGTATTAGACCACCTGCATAGTTAATAGGCAATGTCACGCCAGTGTTTCTGAATATGTTGATACATCTGGTGTTCTGGTAACTCTAAGCACACTCACATGCCAGGAGCTGGAAAGAGCTGTTTCATCTACTTTAAAAATAGTTGAGATGCTCATGCCTGAAAAGAGTTATGGACACGCTCAGAATCTGAAGAATGAGCACTAAAACCTCAGCTTTCGCAAAAGCAAAACATCCATTAAAGCTTCTGTCAGCGTGTTAAGCTGTGGAATGTTAAACTAGTTCAAGTATACTAAGTCATTTTCTTGACCCATTTTTTTGTAAACACCTCCCGTCTAACATTTTTTCAAAATGAAAAACAAAATACAGGTTAAGTCGATGCCAAAGAAAAAGATAAATTAAAAATTTGAGCTTTAGTTGTCAAACCTGTTGTAGTGTTGGATGGTTCTCACACAACTGGCTCCACACCAGTGTGAAACAAAAAAAACCCCAAAAAAACTTGCTTCTAACGTTCTCTCTGAGAGATCATTTTACATGTAAAAATAACCAAAATCCCAGCACTGCCATCATCTTCAGCTTCTGTGTACGGTGATTTTGTCAGCCAACGCTGCAGTTATAAAATTACACACAATCACGTCTTAACTGAATTACAACTGAATTACAACCCAGAAAACAGTATACTATGATTTACTCATGAAAGTGGCTCCTTTTGCACTTTTCTCATAAGGCATAGTGTTTATGTTAGTCATGCTTCATTCTTATAATTGTGTTGAGAGAGAAAAATGCAAAAAGAGACACTTTCAAAAGTAAATCATAGTATGAGACACAAAAGTCAATACACATAAGACAAAAAATTTTTTGTTTATTTATTTATTTATTTATTGATTGATTGATTGATTGATTTCATGACAATCCATCTATCTATGTCAAATGTTTCACATAAAACCAAAAATGTCATCCTCACGGTGGTGCTAGAGGGTTAGTCCGCAAAGAAGAGCCGTCCTTTTCTGGGGACCTTGAATGTCTGCACAAACTTTCAAGGCAATTCTTCCAGTAGTTGCTAAGGTGTATTTAATTTTGAACCCGATAAGAGAGCTAATAATGTGAGCCCTGGAGCATGACTAGGGTGGTGGTGGAGGTGGTGGGGGAGGGGATGGGTGAATCAACAGGTTTGCGCTGAGAACATGCCAAGCTGTGAAATTTGTTTACTAAGACTTTTCCATTCTCTGTTATCTGAACATGATGACGAAGAGCAGGAATTGCACTGAGAGGGAAAAAATCAGCAAATACGGCATTTTGCCATCATTGCTGTTAGGGATAAAAGGATGAGTGCTTTGTTTTCCATCTATCATGGGGTTATTAGTGCCTGCTGTCATCACAAGCTTCCCCCTGGATGAAGAGTTGATCCTGGGCAGCAGAGGCTGGCCTCAACCCAGCTTCTTTTTCTGTTTATCTTAGACACTCATTAAAAGCGTGTCATGTATTTAATGTCTAAATTGGAGAAATGCAAGTTAACCGGTTAACGAATGTCACACTGCAGCTCGACAGACACTTTAAGCAGCCATCTTTCAATGATTGAACACGTCTGTTTTATCAGCCATGTTTCATGCCCAGGAATCAATATCAGAATTTTCTAACTATCCAAATGAGAAGTTTTTGTTTTTAAGTCTTCATTTTTTTGCTCCTTCCTCACTATGGGAGGAACGTGAGGAGTAACAGAATATAAAAAGCCTACTGTGTTTGTTTCTATAGTTACACCATTTGGTGCGTGTCCCATTTTTATTCTTGGCTGGTCAAGTGAGGAGGGCAAGATTTATTTAGAGGATGCAATGAAAAGTGTGATACAGAATGCCTGGATGCATATGGCATCTCTGCTATTTGACCCACACTTAGAGGAAGGTTGCTGAGTGGTTCACAGTGTTGTCCTAAAAGCATTACCGCACCCAATTAAAAGCAGCACTTTTACTGAATAACAATTCTAGTGGCTCAGAAGGTTCATTATTCAATATATTGTAGCATAAATTGTACTGAAGTTTCCTACCTACCACTGAATTCTTGCACACGAGCAATTCATTATGAGTACTTAACTAGATAGTATATAGAATTATCACAGACATTGATTACAATAAAACAAAAATCAAACATTTCCAGCATTGCAGCTGGAAGAAAAGAGTGAAAATGCTCGAGCGCCGCACATGGATCTCTTCATCAAGTGTCAGGCTCAACTTAAAAGATGACCCATAAAAGGCTACTAGGTATTTTTATCTTAACATGACCTTGTACTGAATACACATTCTCACATTCTAACTGCATCCAGTATGACTGCTTGATGTGTCCACACTCTGCTTTGTCACTGCAGAAAAAGAATGTCAAATTTTCTTCACCTGCTTATTCTGCTGAAACTATAATTTGCACATTGGGTTTGCCAAACAGCAGCATTCAGTTGCATGAAATATGTAGTTGATGTAATTGTAGAGGAGGGGACTTTCCCTGATTTAAATCTTATTTAACCTCAAAACACGCAGCCTCCCATTGCAGAGATTGGGTTATTACAAGCTCTTGCTCTGCAACTAAACCTTATAAGAAATGGTGGCAATATTTGTATGAAATGAAGCCGGAGGCATCCAGTACTATATTTATGCTTTATTTTACATATTTATTTCCATCACAGGTGTCTTAGGTCCAAAATTCAGTTACCAAAGGAGAAAAGAGTGGCATATTTTGAGCTGTATTATGTTTTTTGCGTGTGTGTGAGGCCAAACAGTTTCCAACACCTGTCCTGCCAGCTGATGCCAGGTTATTGTCCCTGTGTTTGGGACAAATGGCTCCTCCGGAGCCGGAAGTGGTGTGAACTTAGAGTCAGTGTAATTCATGAAAAAAAAACAGAAACATCTTCACACATCATCATTTCGCACAGGTAGGCCTGGCTGAGGATGTTGATAGTAAACTTTGTTGTTGATGTAGTCTCAGAATCTTGTTTAAGTATCTGAATCCCTTCTGACTGGTTCAGCTTGCATATAATCTTAATTTGTTCGGGTATACTGCATTGCATTCTCTTAATCCATCCGCCATGGAACTTTAGGGATTACTTCATTCGCATATAGTACGCATCCTTAAAAATGAAGCCATGTGTGAAGTCACACAGCTCAGTGATCAAACATCAGAAGATATTGCTGATTTCAAAGTAACTTTAAAAAATATCAATTAAATATATAAAGAATCAATTTCTCACTGGGCAAAGAGTTTATTGTCAAAGAGAATTACTGTTTATTTCGTAGCTTTAATGCATAGCTTTAACCCTTTAGAGGGAAAATAACTGCTTTGCATCCTGATATATTTGCATATGCACACTTGTGTCTAGAAGTAAAACCTTTGAGGAAAAACATTCAAATAATATTCAGTTCTTTTTTTTTTAATTTATAAAAATGATGCAGCATATGAAAAATATGCCTATCTATAATACATCACATTTCTTAAAATATATAGTGCCAGTGTTTTTGATAGCACAGATTCCACAAAATCAAATAAAGCTAGTTTTTTTCGCATTGGATTTTACCCTCCCATCCCCACCCCAACACCCTTTTTTAGTGAGAGAAGAGGAGAAGGGTAAGTGTTGTTTGGGGCAATCTTGTCCAATGGCCTTTCTTAAATTAGCCTTGGGGGCCGCAGGCTCCCCTCCCTGCACTGACAGAAGGAGGAGTCTATGCAAGTCACAGTCTACTGTTTCATTCACCTGCACAGCCCTGCAGCATTCACCACACTTGTGTCTGTGTGGCCACACAAGAAACAGAGAAACACACTGAGGACAGATTCCAACTAGCCCAAAGTTTCTTCTTTTTTTTTTTTTTTATGCTTTTTCCTCACTTAAGAGGAATCAGCCTGCTGCTGCTGCTCACTTGTTTTAACTAAATTGCAAGGCAACTAGCAGTAGACATGGCTGGTTGTCTGCAAAGTTGTGAACTTTGTAAAAAGAGTGCATTTTGGAGATGCCTGCTTTTGACTTTTTCTCTCAGCTTCTGTTTTGCCTCAGTATACGCAGGGCCTTTTGATTCAGCTCACCTCTATCATCACAGGTCTGGACCTAATGAAGATGATATCATTGTTGCTAACAATGGGATCAGGGTGCCTTTTGGGCGGTCTGTGTTTCTGGACCCTGTAAATGACCTGGTAACAGAAGTGCAGCCTGGTGATCGCTGCCACATCACAGTCCTGGACAATGATCCACTGGCCCAGAAGCCGGGGATGCTGACCCCTAAAAAGTTTCCCTGTTCATTTGGACCTGAAGAAGTGAAATACACGCATTTTGGATCCAGGAGCCCCAGTAAGGATCGTGTGAAGCTGCAGCTTCGTTATGACTCCCACACCGACACAGTTATTGTCCCCTTCATGTTGGAAGTAGAGGTGGTTTTCCAGCAGCTTGAGATCCTCACTAGGAATATGCCCCTTAATGTTGAAAAGCTCAATGGAGAGAGCAATGCTATTGACAAAAAGGGTCTAGAGTTTTCCTTTGAGGATGGTGTCACACAGTGTAAGATCACCACTCTGGTCGGCGCTGGAAGCCTTCCCAGGTATGGCACTCTTTTGAACAACCCTTCCAATGGCCAAATGGTTGACTGTGATGAATTTGTGAAACAGGGTATTCGCTACAAGCACACTGCTAAAACCAACTCACCAAACAGAGACTATATTCCAATGATGGTAGAGCTACAGGATAACGAGGGCAACACTATAATGCAAGAGCATTTCCAAATGATGGTTAGAATCAGAGAAGGTGCAGAGAACACTGCTCCCAAACCCAGCTTTGTAGCTATGATGATGATGGAGGTTGATCAGTTTGTGATGACAGCTATTACAAGTGACATGCTGTCGGCTGAAGATGTTGAATCTCACCCAGATGACTTAATCTTCAACATTACTTCTCCACTGAACCCTCAGCAGGGTTATATAATCAGCACAGATGATCAGAACCTGCCTATCACTTCCTTCCATCAGAGGGACATCAAAGATCTTAAAATCGCTTATAAGCCACCCTCAGAGGACTCAGAACAAGAGAGGATTTTTCAGCTAGAGTTTGAAATTGTAGACACTGATGGTGCAGTGTCTGATCCATTTGCTTTTATGATTGTGGTAAAGCCTATGAATACATTGGCTCCAGTTGCAACCAAAAATACAGGGCAGCTATTGTTTGAAGGGCAGTCCCGAGCTCTCTTCAGCTCTCAGAATTTAGAGATTAGTGATGAGGATAACCTGGAAGACGTGAGAATCACAGTTGTTGATGGTTTAAAGCACGGAGACCTTACCGTGCTCGGCACACGCAGGAAATTCTTTACACCCGCCGATCTAGACTCCGGCATTGTTGTGTACCAGCATGACGGCAGCGACACCTATAGCGACAACATTATTTTTAGAATGACTGATGGCAGTAATGAAGTGGAATTTTTGTTCCCCATCACCATTGCCCCCACTGATGATGAGCCCCCTATTATTAATGCAAACACTGGCTTGGTGCTGTTCAAGAATGAAATTATGCAGATCTCTCCTTTCATTCTAAGTGCAACAGACATTGATTCAGAAGACTCTACAATTAAGTTTGTCATGGAGGCACCGTACTCCACCATAGGGCAACTCCTGCTCAGGCAAGCAGAGCTACCATCTGACCCATCTCTGTGGAAGTTCAGTGAGACAGATGAAATGTTTGAGCAGGTGGTGACTGAGTGGTTTCAGCAGGATATTCTTGATGGAAAGTTGTTCTATCGTCACACTGGGCCCCATAGCACCACCACTGTAACTGATCACTTTGTATTCCGGGTCCAGGATGATAACGATCCTCCCAATCAATCAGGCGAGCACATGTTCACGATCAAAATCCATCCTGTTGATGACCTTGCCCCAGAGCTTTTCCCAGGCACCACCCTTCACATGACAGTCCAGGAATATGAGCTCACTTACTTTAGGAAGAAATTCTTGTGTTATACTGATCTAGATTCAGATGACAGAGACCTGAAGTACACCATCACTAAGCCCCCAACTGACACAGATGAGAACAATCCAGCCCCCTTGGGTGAAATTGTACTGACTGACAGCTCTGACACTGTAATTACAGAGTTTACACAAGCCCAGGTTAATCACCACAAAGTAGCTTATAAGCCTCCAGACCAGGAACTGGGCATCACTCCAAAAGTGGCTCAGTTCACATTCATTGTGGAAGACACAGCTGGTAACACAGCAGATGGACTATTCACCATTTTCCTACAGCCAGTTGACAACAAACCTCCACTTATCACTAACACAGGGTTCACTGTTTTGGAAAGAAGTACATTCGTCATTACCAGGAAGGAGCTGCACGCCACTGATACGGATACAGATGATGACAATATCATCTTCACGGTGACCCAGATTCCCCAGTATGGGCAGCTGCAGTATTTAGGGATTGATATGTCAAATGGTGAAACATTTGTGCTTGAAGACATCACAAACGGTCGTCTAACTTACATCCACGGAGGACAGGAATCTCTCACTGATGTCATCAAACTTTCTATAAGTGATGGTTTCCATGAGGTACCCATTACCATTAGGATCACAATTGAGCCAGTTGATGATGAAACCCCCACGATTATGCTTCCACCTGGCCTGCTCGGAGCCTCCATAGATGTACTGGAGAATGGAGCCACGGAGATCACAAGTAACGTCATTCAGGGCCGTGATGAAGACACAGATGATCTCATGCTCACTTTTATTGTTGAAGAACCTCCGAAACTGGGTGAAATCCTGGTTAACGGTGCTCCTGCTGAGAGATTCACCCAGGAGGACATAATTAACGGGGTGGTTGTTTATGCTCATACAGCTGGTGAAATAGGTCCAATCAAGGAGCACGACTCCTTCAATCTTACTTTGTCTGATATGTCAGAGCAATGGGTCATTGGTGGCAATAAGATCCAAGGTGTGACAGTCCATGTCACAATCCTTCCTGTTGACAGCATTCCACCTGTTGTCAGCGTTGGGGAGCAGTTTATTGTAGTGGAAGGGGAGAAGAACGTCATTACTCTGAACCATATTCAAGCCGAGGATATTGACACCAACAATGATGATATCTTGTGCACCATTATCGTCCAACCAACATCTGGTTACGTGGAGAACATCTCACCAGCCGCAGGCTCAGAGAAATCAAGAGCTGGGACGGCCATCACTGCTTTCACCATTAAAGATGTTGCCCTTGGCCATATCTACTATGTCCAAAGCATCCACAAAGGGGTTGAACCCGTGGAAGATCGTTTCACGTTCCGTTGCTCAGATGGTATTAATTTCTCTGAACGCCATTTCTTCCCCATAGTCATCATTCCAGCCAATGATGAGAAGCCTGAGATTTTCATCCGTGAGTTTGTGGTAATGGAGGGCATGAGTCTGGTCATTGACACACCAATTTTGAATGCAGCTGATGCTGACATCCCCGAGAATGAGCTTCACTTTGAGATCATCAAACCCCCCAAGCATGGCATAATAGTTCAGCAGCTCAGCACTGGCACCATCCCTGTGGAGAAGTTCAACTTGGAACAGATCATAGAAGCATCCAACATTGTCTATGAACACGATGACTCTGAGACCAAAGAAGATAGCTTTGAAATTAGGCTATCTGATGGAAAACACAAAGTGGAAAAAACAGTTCCTATTGTGGTTATTCCCGTTGATGATGAGACACCAAGAATGGCTATTAACGATGGCCTTGATGTTGAGATTGGAGAGACAAAAGTGATTAGCAACAGGGTTTTGAAGGCAACAGATCTTGACTCTGAAGACAAAGGATTAACGTATGTTGTGCGATATGGCCCTGGACAAGGCTACCTTCAGCGTATCAGCAAATTTGGCGACGTCTTAGGAAATATTACCCTGGGAATGAATTTCACACAGGACGAAATTGACAAACAACTCATTCAGTATGTACACACAGGCCAGGAGGGAATCCGTGACCTGCTGAAATTTGATGTCACAGATGGTATAAATCTACTTATTGACCGTTACTTTTACATCAGCATCGGAAGTATTGATATGGTTTTTCCAGATGTTATTAACAAAGGTGTGACTCTCAAAGAAGGTGGAAAAGTAACTCTCACCACCGACCTCCTCAGCACCTCTGACATCAACAGTCCTGATGAATACCTCAGTTTTAGCATCACGAGAGCACCTAGTAGAGGGCACTTAGAGAGTACTGACCTCCCAGGTGTTCCTATTTCCACCTTCACCCAACTGCAGCTTGCTGGCAACAAGATCTACTACATCCACACCTCTGATGATGAAATTAAAATGGACAGCTTTGAGTTTGAAGTGACAGATGGTTACAATCCCGTCTTCCGAACCTTCAGAGTGTCCATCACCGATGTAGATAATAAGAAACCCGTCCTAACTATAAACAAGCTGTTTGTAGAGGAGGGAGTTTCCAAACTCATCACACCTTTTGAACTTACGGCTGAAGATCGGGACACTCCAGATCACCTGCTGCGCTTTATAATCACCCAAGTGCCAGTACATGGCCTGCTGCTTTTCAACAACACCCAACCAATTACAACCTTTACCAAGCAGGACCTGAACGAGAACCTTATCAGCTATAAGCACGATGGCACTGAGACCAGTGAAGACAGCTTCTCTTTCACTGTCACTGATGGCACTCACACCGATTTTTTCGTTTTCCCTAAAACTGACTATGAGACACGCAAACCCCAAATGATTACCATTCACATCAATACGGTGGATAACGGTGTCCCTCAGATTGTGGTGAATAAGGCTGCTGCTTCACTGAAAGTCCTCCAAACTGGACACTTGGGCTTTGTGATCACCAGCAAGTTCCTTCGATCAGAGGACCGAGACAGTCCCCAGAGGGTCCTGAAGTACACTGTGTCTGAGGCTCCACTGCATGGCTTCATCATGAATACCGCCCTGGGCAATGACAGCATCAAGACATTCACACAAGGTAAGCTGATGTCACACTATTAAACCTTGTAACAGTGTTTTTCAAATGTAAGGTTTACTAATCAATACTTTAGAGTTAATACTGGATTAAATGGCTTTGTGTAGTATGAAGGAAATCCCTGAATTGTTCTGAATTTATGATACCAACTGCTATTATTTATTTATTTATTTTATTTTAAGCACCAAACAGCACAGTGTTAGCATAATCTTGACAGAAAGCCAGATATTTTCCCAGGATTTGTTGCAAAGAAAAGCAAAGCTAAAAGAGTTGTTATAATAAAATTTCATGTCTACTGGATGTGTAAAACAGAAAAACAGCTCTCTATAATTAGTGAAAAAATATAAGTGAATGCAAAGAATAAATAATATGCTGTTAATACAGTGGGTTGCATACTTATACTGACAGTAATGCTACTAAAATAACTACTACATACCCCATAAAATTATTTTAAATATATTTCTGTAAACTACATTTACTGACTTTGCATTTATCCTGTGGCTCATGTAATTTTAGCTGCAGGCTAAGGACTGTAACTAAAACCTTATAAAAGTGGCTTAGTCGTCACAGTTATCATTTCAGCTAACGGTTTCTCTATATTTGTCATACAAACAGCTGATATCCATGACATGAAGATCTGTTATGTGCTGTTGGATGGGAGCAACGCCACCAGTGATATCTTCTACTTCACAGTTGAAGACAATGGTAGGAACCCTCTAATATTTAATGTGCAGTGGCATCAAACTGGGGGCCATTACTGAAGAATCATCCTCATGAAGGTTTTCCTCAGAGTTTGTGTGACTTTTAATGGCTGCTTAAAATTTTAACTTCTTGCTCTCTGTCAGTCACTTAAGTGTTTGCATCACAAAGACTTAAGGAAGTTGGCCATGACTGACGCCCAGTGCCGAGGCGCCACCTCTGTTCGCCCCACTGGAAAGGGCAGCAGGTTTAAAGGACAGGGGTCAAAGGGGACTTAAGCCAAACACTGACTGTGGGTTAGTAAAAGTAAAAGACTACCACATGCTCTCAACTGTATTGTTAATGAACAATAGGCTCCTTTCCTTTGGGGCGCTTCTCTGGGCTTTCAAATGTCGCCTTTCATCATCTGCTTGAAGTGACACAGTGAAATGTGCATAGGTATGCGTAATATTATATTTGGTTCCTCTTACAACAAGTCTCACAAAAATTTTTTCTTTATTCTTTCTGCTATCAAACTATTTCGAGTGAAATGTGATTTGTAGAAAATTGTGACATGACAAAGAGATTCAAATGAAGAGATTTTAAAGGGTTTTTTGTTTTGTTTTTTTCATCAATAACCAATATTCTCCAAAATATTTAAACCCTATATTTTCAATCAGATCAGTTTTCTCTCTCTTACTCTGACATAAGACTGAAGCACTCGGGCTTTCTGTAACGCTGCCTTACTATTAAAACATTATTTATATCCACAGCAGGTATAACATGAGAATCTGACAGTCGATGTCGTTTATCCTAAAGAATTCTCTTAAATAAATCAGATGTGCATGGTACAGACATGATGATGGGTTACAGTATAATAAAATTGCTTGTTGGCTTGTCACCTCTAACTCATATGTTGATTTACTTGGACGACATTGCATATTTATAGAAAATGCAAAGCAATAAAATGCAGCAGGTGGGCTTTACTATTTTAGCGTTGGCTGTAAAATATGAAACAAGATTTAGAAATGCAATCAATGCTGCAGGGAAAGTTTAGTCTATAATTATGCTGTATGAAGGGGCATGCTCCACCTCCTAACACCACCATCACACCCATTGAGAAAAAGGAGGACATGAGTTTGCTACATTACAATTGTCTATTTTTAGTTTAGCCTCGTCTTAACGCCTACTTATTAACTCTTACCCTCAGACTGTGGGTGATATATTTATGTTTAATGAGGATCAGTAGCTCTGACATTAATCAACATAGATTAGATAAAAGTGCTTTAATTCTATAACCTAAACTATAGACCAATATTCTTCCACATGTGATTTAATAAGCTGCTTAAAGGAAAGCATTTCTGTCTTTAAGTGTTGGTTTTACCACAGGAAGGGAACACAAGGGCTTCAATTAGCTCAGTGCTCCCTTTTCTGTTTGCTTACCCACTTTATTTAAGCTTCCAGCCAATTCAGCTGAACCAGGTGCAGCAGTGCATACTGGGACATAAGACCATTTTTCTACATGACCACGGCGCCACATTATTTGTGTAATTAACGGCGTATATCTGTATTACTGCACTTAATGTATAAGCTGATTACCATACACTTACCAGTATACTAATCACCAGACATATACATAAGCACACACACAAATACAAAGACACGTCCAGGAAAAGATCAAAGAGATAATAGATAAGAGCGAGTTGAGCCAGCTGGTGAATTGCTAATGCGAAGTGTTGAAGAGGTGACCCCTGGGGGACGTGGTTTTATCCTTGACATGTAGGGGCATGCGAGTGGAGAGCACAGTAATGGTCAGGCTGTCTGCTAATAAATCTAAGTAGGTGAGCTGTTTGTGTGAGAACCAATGCTGGGTCAGTAGAGATTAACACTCAAGATAATCCATTTAAACTGGCCTCAGGGAACAAACCTTTTTATTAAAAAAAAAAAAAATCCAAATGTGACTTCATTAACCTGACCTAAGGTTAAATAGAAATATTTGCTTAAATAGCACTAAAACACTATTAAAATTGATTATAATGAGTTCTTAAACTAATCAAAATAGTTCTAGATGCAGAAAATCAGTAGGTTCTAAACCTCCCTCTACCCTAAACCTCCTTTGTAAACTCTAGTAATTTTTAACCCTGAATTGAGTGTAATCATTGCAGTACCTAAACATACCATTTCTAATCTGAGTAAGTTCTACACAAATACACAATCTGGATGCGGCCTCACACCCTGGAAATACCCTTCAGATGCATTGATATGGGAAGCTCCCTAAGGGTCTTAGCAGCCTTTAAAAGATACCTGCCACTACATGCGCTCCAGTGATGCTTCTTCACAAGCAGGTCAAGAATACACATTCAGATAATTAACATATCCTCATGTAGAAATGAACCAGTTTGGCATTCCTCTATAAGCCCTGTAGGCTCAAATGTTGCAAGCATACATGTACATATGTAACTGCATGTGCATGTATCTGCTGATACAGCACATTAAGATCTTAATCAGACTTAAACATGTAATGTGCAAACCAGCAACAGTTTGTGTGTTTGTGTGTGTGGCTAGTCAAAGCTGAAGAATGGATCTTGTGAATGTATAACAAGTGTGTCTTAGTAAGAGGTCAGGAGCAGACACTCAGTTTGACTTCAGGGGTTTCTGTGTGGACCTGCTGGTCAGTGATTAAATTCTGCTCTCTGTGGAGAAGTTAGTTTAGTTACCAGTTGTTAGAAAGAAACCCCTCTTCTGTAGGTGAAAAGGTGAATTCTGCTGAAATATTTTATGAAAAACATCTGAATTCTAAATGTGAAATTTGCTATTTATATACACTGTGCATAGTTTTGTTCTTTGTTTAATTTCTTATGATTCTATTACGACTTGTTTCTACAGTCACCAATTCATTTGAGGTATTCTGTACACATCTATATACGTATATACACAAGAAAACTATTTTGTAACATTTAATGCTAAAATAATTAACAGTTTTCAAGTCATTGGTTTATTTTTACAGTACCTTACCTTGCTACAAGTTGGACAGTAAGAAAAATCTTCTCAAATCCTGTTTGAGCAATTGTGACTCTACTTCCAAAGATAAAGCGACACTGTTCAGCTTTTGCTGAGCACTGGCAACAGCGGCCTCTATGGCCACAGGTGGTAATTACAAGATACTGGTGCATTAAATTGTGCCTGACTCTAAAGCTTAATTATATTTTGCTGAATCTGTGTAGAGCCTGCAGTGTAGCTTATGCAAGTGTCCGATGCATTTGCAAGCATGGTGCACCTGCATTGCTCTGCAACTTTGCCTTCAAAACCCTACTTGGCAGTGGGCTTTCCCTCTTTGAGTGGAACCATTCTCTTCTTGTTCAAAATTTGAAAAATGAAAAATGAAGAACTATAATATTTAGGAGACAACGACGGTACTGAAATATAAATCCTCTGTAAGTTTAGGTGGTGAAGAGAACTTGAACACAGCCTGTCAAACGCTTATGTAATAAACACAAAATCGCGAAAAATCTGAAATTTTACTGTCCGCAGTAACAGAGTGAGTGTCACAAGATTTAGCCTCCTAACTTTGGGATATTGAAATAAGACCACAAACAGTAAACAGTAAAAAAAATTTATTCCTGCAATAAAGTGTCATTTCACTGATCCCTGGTATATATTAAGGCCAGAAACCAAAAAATCAGGGCCAACTCTGTGCATCAAAACAGTATTTTTATGTTTGCTTAAATATGTTTGCTTAAATAGTTTCAGTATGGTAGGAGGAAGAGGAGAAATTCAAGTTCAATGAATGACTGACCACTGCAGGATTTTAACTGGTTTGTTACATTTTATGCAAATGCAACATAGAGCAAGAACAGGCATTGGGAGAGTGGAGTGCAAATGAAACAGATACTATTCCGTGTTGTGGCTTTAAAATCCAAATGGAGACTGTAGCCAAATTTGACAGTTTCTTGAGTTTGTTGCTCCTGATGATCCACAAAGACGCTCATTTCAGAAATCAAACAGTTTTGGTGTGAAAGCTGCAGAAACAGGCAGAGTACCAGACTTAACAAACTGTGGCAGTGGTCTTAGACACAAACTGCAGTTCAAGTTGGGTCATCCTCACTTCATTTGCTGGGAATTTCTGTTGGAAAAGCAATAACTTGCATTCAAGTGACCAAGTCTGGAATTTCCTACAGCCCTTCAAAGATCCTGAAGCAATAAATACCTGTTGTGACAAGTGGATGCACAGCTCACATATATCCTCGACCATCAGGAATGGGTCCAGTTGGCCACGGGCTAAGTAAAGAAACCCTTTCTGTCAGACCTGTTAAACCTAGTAAATGCAAAGATACATTTTTAACTCTTTAGATTTTGAAGTGTCTTGGAATATTTAAAAAAAAACAAAACAAAAACAAAACATTTTAATTCTTGTCAATCTTAGTTGCAAGTCAAGGTGCACCACTAATCAAACTCTCCTGCTTAACAGAAGACAGGAAATAAAGAGAGAACAAAAAGCTTTGCATTCAGAAAAGTCTCTGGGTTTTTTCCAGTTGCAACAATGTAGTCTCCCAGTTCTGCAGGAGGATCATGGGCCCTGGTGGGTTGAGTGTTATGTGATCATTCAGAGCTGGGGAGAGGAATGCACTTCCTATGAGACTCCAGACTCCAGGGCCACAGACAGAGTAGGGCCTAGAAGCAAAGCGGTATCCCGGCAGACAGGTGTGTACGTGAGAGCGGAGGCTCCAGGGGGATCCCCTTTCAAAGCCTGTGGTCACCCCACTCCCAGCTCTGCAGAAATCTAACCCAATCTCAGATAGCCCGATAACCCACAGATTTCCACTGTGGAGGTGCCTGCTGTAGAGGGGCAGCTCCCCAGAGGGTCCAATGATACCAAGCCAAAAGGAAAAGGGGAAATAATTTTAAAAAGGTAGCCTTTTGTCACATTTCTTCAGTACAGTAAGGGCACTCTGCGCTGACACGGCCCTGTTACACCTCTACTTCCTAACAGTGTTTTGGGATCTTACATGTCACTCATGTCAACAGTCACCAGGAGATTTACTGGCTAATGGTGCCACTGTTGGGGCCCCCTGTGACTTGAAGAAGCTAAGGCCTCTCAGTCCTCCACCACCACACCCCATCCTGTTCTCACTTCCCCTCCTTCCCCTCTCTCCTTCTTTAAGAGCCCTTCAGGGTATTAGTATTCTTTTTTCTTGTGTTTCCATCTTTTTAGCACTTCTCTATTTCTTTCCTCTCATGTTTCCCCCCTGGCCCTTTCATTGAACTCTGCTATTCCCTCATTCTCTGTCTCTATTTCTCTTTTTGTTCTTTATCTTCAGCCTTGATTTATGGTGGCTGGGGGACTTCTGCGGTGCAGAGTTATGATGTATAGCTAGAGCAGTTATTCTTATCTGCTCCCATATGGCAAAGCTGTTGCCAAGCTGTCATTGAATTACTTGAACTCTGTGCCATGTCCTTTTTTTTTTTTCCTTTGCTGACTTTGCTACAGAGACGGAAACATTGGTTTGTCAGATTGTCGGTTTGTTGATACATAAATCACTTTGGTCTAAAGTGAAATGTCTCAGCAACTTTTGAATGGATTAATTTTGGTACACAAATTCATGACACACCACCAAGAGTTTGATCTTTCTGGTTTTAGCTGATGTGCCTCAGCAGATTTTTACAGTTATTTGTGCTCTTAAATTTCCTTAAAAGTTGCAAGTGTCTGTGACCCTTGTCACACAGGGGTCAAAGAGTACGTTGCTCTCGGGCCCTGTCAAACTATTTGCAACTTCCTGCAGAGATGTTCTCAGTGTCCTGAACAGAAGTTGTGATGCAGACACTTTGATGTGTTGACTTATAGCACATACTGAAACCGTCCGGAAGGAATGATTAAAGTCATTATTACTTCTAAGAAACATAAATTTTAGATGAAGCTTACCTGATCTTTTTTTTCTGTTTACACTGGTGTTTGACATTCTCTTGATTTAATAGACCAAACTTAAAACCAGTGGTATTAAATACTAAGCATAGCTGACTGGAATCTCACCAGTATTTATATGAACTGGATGATTGATGAGGAAAGGCAATAATGTGATGCTTGTCACTTGATGAGGATATTCTTAGAAGGTTGCTCTTCCTTGCATCATGCTGGTGAACTTCAAAGCCTCATGTTGAACTTCTTCTCCAGTGATATCTCCATCCTGACCCACAATCCCACTACATCTATGTATGGTGCAGGCAGTGCTGCTGTGTAAATATGAGCTGAGGAAGAATTTGCTGTTAAAGGACGCCGGCGCTGGGAAATACTGAGGCTGTAATGTCCTCAGTAAGTTATGATGTTGCTGTGCTGGCACAGAATATTTGCTGAGTCATTCTGTTATTCTGTACCTACTCTGTGTTTTCTGATACACATTCTTAGTGCATGTTAGGAGTTGGTGTCACTCAGATCGTATAACAGAACATATTTCTTTAGTATTCTTTGCTATCCAAGTGGCATCAATCAAAATAAAGCTAATTTATTAGATGGCTGCTAACAGGAACATTTGGAAATACGTGCAGCCTATAAAACTTTTCATCTCAGCAGAAATTATAATGATTGTCAATTTAAAAAGCTAATGGAAATGTGAGCTTTGTGAGTCAGTCACTGTGTGTATTGGATTCGATAGCCAGTCTAATATAGCATGAGTGTCATAAAAATTGCAATAAAGCAGACCGTCAGTCATAATTATTAATCATAATGTGACTCCTATTTTTGCAGCTACTTTTAAGTCTTTCAATTTAGAGCAAAGCTAAACTACTTTCATTTGTTTCTGAAATGCTATGTACACGGAAAGCCTGGCATCCTGATTCCTGATTTGCTCAGACTCATGCCAGCTCCAACCTCAGCGTCTGACAGCATGTACAAAAGAATTCAGAGAAATGTGGAGGCAGGCAGGGAGGCACGCCATGGTGGCAGATCTGGCCCACCCAGACTGCAGCCTGCTGTCCCACTCAGTTGTTCATCCCCTTTTGCGAACAAAGCCGACACAGGGAGGAAGGGGGGGAGGAGGTTTCTGGAGTACATCTGTCACTCTGCTCCACATAATCTGGGAGTCTGGCGGGAAGGAAGGTTTTGGGAGACAGGGAGGGACAGACTGACAGACAAAGACTAAGGGAGATCTTTGCTTTGATGTTCTAAGCCAGAAAACAGTTGTGCTGGTTTTTATTCCTCCTGAGGAGGTGTATTACCATGCAGTTTTGTGTGAGTAAACAGAGAATACTACAGGAATGAGGTGCAAAGAAAAAAGCCATTTTAAAAACAGCCATTTTAAAATGCAATAAAAGTTGTTAATCTGGATGAAATTAACAATCTGTACCGCTTGTACAGCCAAAAATATATATTTTTTCAATTAAAATAAATGTGGACCACCACTTTGTGCATTTGCAACATAGTGCTCTGGGGTGATCTGGGGTAATTGCAACAATTAGAACTTCAGGCATCTCGTTTGTCTTTGTTGATTACATACTTTACTGTTAGAAAATGGACACATTTCACTACACTGCTTTTCAATAAATTTATAAATATGATCTTCACATGAGCTCATTCTGTTACAAAAAGGTATTCAGGTGTTCCAATCACTTCCATGGCCACAGGTGTATAAAATCAAGCACCTAGGCATGCAGACTGCTTCTACAAACATTTGTGAAAGAATGGGTCGCTATTATTCCACAGTCAACTGTTAGTGGTATTATAACAAAGTGGAAGTGATTGGGAACGACAGCAACTCAGCCACGAAGTCGTAAAATCACAGAACGGGGTCAGTGGATGCTGAGGCACATAATGTGCAGAGGTCGCCAACTTTCAGAGGTCGCCAACTTTCTGCAGAGTCAATAGCTACAGACCTCCAAACTTCATGTGGCCTTCAGGTTAGCTCAAGAACAGTGCATAGAGAGCTTCATGGAATGGGTTTCCATGGCTGAGCACATGCATCCAAGCCTTACATCACCATGCAAAGCGTCGGATGCAGTGGTGTAAAGCACGCCGCTACTGGACTCTAGAGCAGTGGAAACGTGTTCTCTGGAGTGACGAATCACACTTCTCTGTCTGGAAATCTGATGGATGAGTCTGGGTTTGGTGGTTGCCAGGAGAAACGGTACTTGTCTGACTGCATTGTGCCAAGTGTAAAGTTTGGTTGAGGGGGGATTATGGTGTGGGGGTGTTTTTCGGGAGCTG